>LKNJ01001745.1:0-80987 GCA_002120245.1 Maccullochella peelii
ACTCTTATCCCATTAATGCTTGTTACTAACTCAACTGCTTCCCTTTCTCTCCGCTCTCTCTCTCCTTCTGTTGCTTTCTGCAAGTGTTTCTACCTCCAGAGCTGTGGAGTCTGGATCTGTGGTTGCAGGCCACCTGCTGTTATTGGTCTTATTATTAGTATTACTACTATTATATTCCTATTATTATTTTTTCATTACCACTACTATTACAATAACTATTACATTACATCTTCTATGTGGAACTTGCATTGTGCTACTGTTCTCTTTCCTCATGCTCTCTCTCTCTCTCTCACTCTCTCTACCCAACCGGTCGAGGCAGATGACCGCCCACCCAGAGCCTGGTTCTGGTTCTGCTCGAGGTTTCTGCCTGTTAAAGGGAGTTTTTCCTTGCCACTGTCTCCTAGTGCTTGCTCATGGTGGGAATTGTTGGGTATCTGTAAATATAAAGAGTCGGTCTAGACCTGCTCTTTATGGAAAAGTGCCCTGAGATAATTTTGTTATGATTTGGCGCTATATAAATAAATTGAACTGAAATTGAATTGAGACATTGCAGGTTTTGTGTGTGTTTCAACATTAAAGGGACTTAAGGTCTGGACTGACAGAATAAAGAAGACCACTGTGATGATTGGTTGTACAGCCAGTTATACCTGTTGAATAGTCTGTTGTGTCTGAGAGACTATGGAGCATCTCCATTTTTATCCTGTATCTTAACAAACCTAATCTGTCTCTATTGGGAAAAGGGGCACTGTGTTCTCCCAGTACAGTACATGTTTCTTTTGCAGTAAGACATTGGTGGTTGCCACGAGAGCAAATGAGCATCTGTTAAGAATTTCTGACCAAGATGGGATTGTCAAATTCAGTTGTGGTGGATGTAGTCATGTAATAATCTTTCTTTTGATGTCTAACAGAATGCCTCAAAGTAAAACTGTTAATTTCTTCTTTCTTCTTTCTTCTTTCTACTGTTTACTTTTTTACTGTTATATCTCACTCCATGTACTGAAGCTATTATTGTCTTTTATGCAGTTTTACAGTTGACTTAGCTTCAACTCATTCCACTTCAGCTTCAATTAATTTTGATTTAGCTGCACAAATAAATAAAATAATTAAAGCCATCATGGAAAAAGATTGCAATGTTACTTGTTGTTGCTGGTCATCATGTCTCTGGCCTTAGGGAAGAAACTCAGATTTCATGAATGGGCTGTAAGGAAAAAGATACACTCTGGAATGTCCCAAAACCTCAGTGAACGCCTTTTTTCCCCTAAGTGTACTCAGGCAGATGAATGGGTTAGATACCAATAATGTCACCATGGAAGTCCCCTTAACTCCTCAGAAAGTAGTAACGTAATAGCCTTTTGTGCGTTGGCAGAGAAATACTGGTGCGATGAGAATTTAGCCTGCCCCCAGTTGAAAAGTATTATGTCATTTTGTATGACTATGCAGGAATGGCAGTGGTTTCCATAAAAGGGCAGGTCCAGAAAATAAACAACAATGACTTTACTAATAACTGGTTTCACCCTCATGACGCTTTACCTCTCTGTGTATAATGTCGGCACTTATAAACTTTGATGCTACATCAATGACAAAAAAAAAGTCTGGGTACCTGGTGTCATGAACTGAGGTAATACGATTGGTACAGAAATGGTAGTTAACAACTTTCAGTTGCAAGCTCACACAGACCAATTCATTTTACCTTAAGCTTTTATACAAGTTGGTGTTATGATAACAGGACAAATAATCAATATTTCTGTATTATTCTGACATTAAAATCAATGTTGTAGGTGCTTAATCAAACATAAAGTCAACAACAAAGTCAAAACTAATGACATTCTCATCAGCCTCAGCTGTACTTTGTGTTTAGTTTCGCAAATGTTAGCATGCTAACACACAAAACTAGGATGGTGACCATGGTCATATCATTGTCACTTTAAGCGGATGTCATACAGCCCTTTAGATGTTTTATTGAGGGACTCTAGTAAGAAAATTATGAGAACCATTATAAAAACAGGGCATGTCTCTGAAATCACTGAGGGCCCTTCAACTACCTTTCAAGCATCTGGTGTATTTTGGTCTGTATGTCGTCAGCCAGGAACAACAATGCCTGAAACAACTTAAGAATAAGAATAAGAATAATGGTTTATTTTCCTTCACAGCTTCTCTAAATTAAAAAAGGAGATCCAGTGTGTATGCCACACTAAGGTGCCACGAGTGTATAGATTAAATGAAAACAAAAAGTAGTAAGTGAACATGTACTAATGAGCCTAAATGGAGCTGTATTGGTAAACCCAGTGGGGGAAAGCAATGCATTAAAGCGGAAATGAGCATGAATGTTATTGGACAAGCCGAGGAGCGCTGTAACCAGGCAGGGAGCAGCTGTCAGGATGTGAGTGGAGGAGCTTGCGTCACTAAGGGATAATTCTGAGAAGGAGGCTGAGACCACCAGCTCCAGCTTCAGCTTTTCTCCTCCTCCACCACCCCACCCACTCAGCACTCTCCACAGCCACTCCGGACGTTAGCTACTCTTTCCTTCTCCCACTTCATCGCACTTATACTCTTCACTCTGTCTCACATAGTCTTTCTTTTGCATTTACAGCCTATTATTTCACAGCTCCTGTATCACTTACTCATTTCTATTTTAGACACCACGTGCTCAGGTTGTAATCCAAAGCGGCTTACAATAAGTGAAGAGGTATGGTTCAGTGTCTTGTGAAGTTTGAGATTTGGCAGTTTATTATCAAGAAAACAATTGAGGGTGCACAAATCAAATTTATATAATAATTAACAAGTTAAGATTGAAGAGCATTTAAAGACCTCACAATCTGCTAAAGCACAACTGGAGGAAGCAGGAGAAATGCAAAGCTTGTTTTACACTTACCACTCTGTCACTGCCCATTTTAACATCTTGACATGCACATTGATTAAAGGATTAAAGACTGATGATATTCTATTCTTTTTAGCTTATCCCTCTGTGCTATACACCTCTATTTGTTATATGATCACACATTAATTTGCCACACTGCCCTGGAGGTCACCAGCGCTGGGTTGCACCAGCTATATGTAAGTTCAAACGTAGCCTAGTTTGAATGTAATTTCTAACTTAGGGTTGCACCAGCTGAAACAGTTCCGACGTAGGCACAAGTTACAGCTTAAACCTTACACCTAGCCCTTAGTAGGTGTAAAGTCCTCCGTAGAGTAGCGGTTGGCATGGTGCATCATTGAAAGGTTGGATAACTTGGAGGATGAGGAGGAGCAAATTATACCGGCAAGCAAAATATATAGGGTTAGATAACTTTAACAGTTAGATAACAGCTTGCCAGTGTAGGCTATCATGATGTGTTTGTTATAACGTTACAATTTAATCTGCCCAATAACAGGGCACCGTTACATTACCCTGTGTTGTAATGGATGGTTTCACCACTCTAGCTGTAGATTAAGGTTGTATAATTATCACCTAGTCATAATACGTACATTTTTGTTCATGTTTGGTCATTAACGTTAGCTATTTTTAGCCGTTAGCCTCTTCGCTATTGCGTGGCAGAGTGTTCGAAGACAATTGGCACGAGAGGCAACCCGTCAATGTTATTGGCCACAGGAAGTGAAAAGGTCATTTTCTGCAACAGTATTTTGGTTAGTGTGGACTTTACACCAGAGTAGCTAAGATGAACCTCACGTCTCCGTGGTGCAACCAAACGTCAACACAGTTTTAGTATCAAACTAACTAGTTTCAACATATTGTTTTGTGTGGACTTTGCACCCTAACTTAAGAGAGAACTTACGTATAGCTGGTACAATGGGCTGCAGCCCATCAACTAAGTATTCATCCATGCCTTAAAATAGTCCCCAACAAATGCAGTATTTACACCTGTTTCAGTAACTGTCTCTAAAAACTACAGTGCCCAGCTGTTTTAGGAAATTACTAAGCCTTTTCTAAACATGAAACTACATGTTTGTGACCTGTTGCAAGTCTTTAGTAGGGATGACTTGGGCTTGTGGCTGAGAAGTGAGACATTGGAAAGCAATGAGAGACCAACTTACGCATAGTTGGTTTGGGTCTTTTAATGGGATTTGTTGACACCGTCCCTGCTCAGTAGTTTTTACCTAAATAAATTTCCATTTTAACCCTCACATTTTTGCTTGTTCACTCAATCATTCACTTGAATACTCGCTCCATCACTTATCCACTTGCTTGGACTGTCTCCCTTGCTCACTCATATATTTACTCAGTCAGTTATATATTTTTACACTTTGACAGACTGTCATACTGCCCTATTTACTGTTTTCCTGGGGAGAATAATCAATTGGTTCATCTCTCTATTCTTTTGTCTATAAGTCAGATGAAGCTGAAGAAAACAACCTATGACTGATCAGTTAAAAGATGAATTAGGGTAAACTACAACTTCTTGTCAATGATCATCTTCAGGTTAAAAACTAATATTTAGCTGATCATTTACATTTCATGACCGCAACATTTTGTATACATTAGAGCAGTATTCATTTATTCTTTTGGCCACGTGGGGGCAGCAGAACAAGTTGTAAACACATCCAGCAGACACAAAGCAACCATAGCATTCATGTTTTAGATGACTTGACAAATGTAAAGTCCACTATTCTGCTGTGCTCCTTCAAACTCTGTTTTGGTCTCCACCAACTCCTGGGCATTTAGCTCTTTAGCAGCTAAATGTTTCACTATTTTCACCAGCCAGTCACCAACTTTGTCTGTTTGCCATTTAGTGCTGGGCAGGTAGTGGTTTTATCAGAGCTTTTTTTTGTGGAAAACATCTGCCTGGAGCTGCTGGAAGTAAGGTTGATGAGAGCGGTGAGAGTGAACCAAAACATTGAAGTTGCGGGCCATAAAACCAAAACATTGAGCTGAAAGACACTAAAAACCTCTGTACAACCAAGAGGAACTGCAGAGTTGGATGATAAAGCGCTGTGGGTTTGTCAGTAGGATGGCCACACATTACACATAGTTATTTGATCCATTGTAAATAGAAAAATATTGATTAGTGCAGCTTTAAGATAATCAATACTGTAACTCAAGGGGTGTTGAGCCATGTAACTACAATAAGAAAATGGCTAAATCTAAATACTGTTCACTTTACATTGTACATCTGACATAGTCATTGATATAGTTTCTAAAGTCTAATTTAATTAACAACCAAAGTACTTGCTGATAAAGTGCATGTTCCCTGATGTTGATTGCGTTCACTGGCTGATTATATTAATATTTTTAAGCAGCATGTGCTCCACAGCACACTGTGGACGCACTGTACACACACAAAGACACAGACCACCTCCCCCAAACAAGCCTCAACTTGCATATTATTAGCAGTCACAACAACAGTTAGCTGTTCTTTTGACCTACCAACCCGATCGCAGTAGGTGACACGATGACTCACACACACACACAGAGTCAGAGGCACCACACACTGGTTCACAACTCCCAAGCTTGCGTCAGCACGATGCCCTATCAGCTATTATATAAAAGGAAAGAATACATAACAAAAGATGGATTTCATGTGTTTTTATCTCTTCATCTCACCACATCCGTATCTAGACCATCAATAGCAAATGGTGCAGGGAAGGTATGACCTTTAAAGCAAGGGAGCAATACCCTGCCTATAGTTCAACATCAGACTGCATATAATGGAGACACCTGAGGGATTATATTATGGTATGAAACAAACTATCTAAAATCTAAACTAAACTAAAACTCTAAAAAACCATCACAGTACAATCATTACATCCCACAATATGAAAGCACCTAACAACAAGATCAACATTCTGACTATGTTGCCTGTAGTATGAAATATGGAAAGTTTTTTTCTTAAGTGGCAATAGAGGAAAGGTCAAGGGTTTATCCAGTGGGGAGTACACATGTGCTTCCATGGGAATCTGCTCAATTAACTCTGATTTGTCTTGTCTTTAAGTGGAGAGTGGCAGTGGTGGTGGTAGAGGGGATTATGAATATACTGCAAATTTCATGGAAATTAGGTCATTCGTTTCCATGACACAGCACCTTGTCATGCACTTCAGAGACTTTACACATGCAGCTCAGTTTACTGATCACAGGGGGTACTACTCAGCCTGTGAAAACAATTGCATAATATCTGCTGTGGTTCTGGAATGAATTTGAAAAAATTACCCTGGTGATGTCATCAGGGTTATTTCAGCTTGGGCTTGAGGCGAGAGAAAGAAAGAAGGAAAAAAAACTGGAGGTGTGCCATTTCAAAGAAAAGGGTATTTAGGAGGCAGCAGGTGTAAAGACACTGATTTGCATTCTGGGAAATGTAGGATCCAGTGTTTTTGGAACTTGACCCATACTAGAGACTAGAAGCCAGCATATCTTGGCCTCTGCTGCTACGATTTTGTCCATTCTTTTTAATCTCTCTCTTGAGAGACTTTATGGAAGAGCCCTACTAAATTACTGGAGTAGCATTTTAATTGTTGGTCGAGAGAAAATTTGGACCAAAAACAGATGCTCAAGGATGGGGATCACCGAAATCTTCAGGAATCATTTGGGAAACATTTATGCTGTTCAAATCTGTAGGTTTGTGACAGCACCACTGATATCAGCACAGAGACAATACAGAATGGTAGAATTTACTGCCAAAGTGTCCTAAAATAAAATAGGTTTTAACTGCACATCCTGTCAGTGAAGATTGCACCCCGTTATTTGTTAGCAGCAGGACTCTCGCCCATCAGCAGATCTATAATGGTTATAGACAGCTCCCACATCCCTGGTGGTCCCAGGATCAGCACCTTGGACAGCTGTCATGATACACCTTTGTGCAGAATGTTCTTATTGATTAAAGCTATCAGTTCAGCACAGCCTTGTTGTGACTCAGAAGCTTCCACACAGAAAGTCACATTAACTCGATCCCCTGCTGGAAAATGAAATCACTGGAGAATAAATGCTGATCTGTCCAGGGACATCTACTACTCTACTTAAGTTGCAGGGTGGTTCCCATAGATTTGGATTGTGTTATCATCATGAAGAGTCCTATAATAATCTACAGTAGCCAGTGCTACTGTTACATAACTTTTCATGAACCATGAAGAGTCCATGACAAGTTGTTGTTAGGGTGCGTAGTTTAGGCTGGAGGCCTGGAGGACACACAGAGGGGAGTGGGCAGGAACTGGCAACTGCTGCAGCTCTAGACGCATAACAACCAGTACAATGAACCAACAAGGAAGAAAGGAAGGGGGCCAGTATAAGGGAAGTGGCTGATGAGGGAATCAGGGGCAGGTGTGTAATGGGGAGCAGGTGAGGATAATCAAGTCTAGAGGAGACACGAGGGCAGGAACTGAAATGACAGCTTAGATTTCAAAATGAAACAGGAAACAGACAAGGACTAACGGGATGTAACAGTTGTGTAACAGTGGCACTAAAGAAGAATTTTCATGGGATCATCAAAATAGTCCCCTACAAATTTCATGGCAACCTGCTCATAGTTTTCATGATATTTTTGCCAATCGACCAAAATTTATTTAAAGGAGACTTTAAACATTTTGGAAAATAGAGTTAAATGAGAAGATCAATTCCACTCTCATACATGTACAGTAAATATGTAGCTATAGTAGCCAGTTAGCTTAGATTAGCAATTGATTGATACGTTATACAGTATCAAGTACAAACACAAGGTTTTAAAAACAATTGCGGTTTTATGGGGTTTCTGTGAGGAACTGTTTTTTGGCTGGGAGCAGTGACTTCCCCTATGTCTGCTGGCCTGGCAGCAGACATAGGGGAAGACCCACTTACCAAGACCCACCACATGTGGGGCAAAATCACATAAAACAAAATAACAGAAACAGATGGCTTCCTAAATGCCATGCTAAACTTAAAGTGGTACTTTGCCCTCAAATTCAGCTAGAACCCTCTCTCCCAGCAAATTTAAAAAATGCAAAGAGTGAGGGAACAACTGGAGGAGGCGTGGCCGCGTAGCTACTCGTGTGGGTCAGGGGACACGAAGGAGACTGACTGACACTGATTAGAGTCTTTTTTTATAGAGATTTCATGACGTAGACAGGTCCCAACCGGTTGACTCTATGTCAGCATTGGCCTCGCAGGTTCAGGGCTGATTTAAAACAGTAGATGGCGTGTTGAGCCATTTTCAACACATGAAATGCCAATTTTTACAAATTTGGTAAGAAATGTCAGTATTAACACCAGCATTGATGTGTTTCATCACAGTACAGTCACATCATTTAGTTTACAGCTCAAAAAACATGTTGAAGTGTGTTTAAGCTTTGAACTTTGACTATTTGAATTTTAGAATTCAATTATCTAGTACAAACTTTATGTACAAACTAGGGTTATATTTTCAAGATCGTGTACCTTTGTGGATTGACTGTTTCTATATTTTGTGTTACAGAAAGTCCACTACTATTTTTGTTAGAGGGAAAAGGCCACTGTTATGCATTTAATGCTCAAGATCTTAATCAGTTAATTTAGCAGCTCTCATGATGCTGAAATCAAGCTGTGGATTTGCGCCTCTGACAAGTTGTAGGTGGTTGATTTTGTGGCCTTTTGTGAATGTTTCATTATGCTTTTACACCCACATATTACCTTGCAGCACTGAACCAAAAGACCCATCACTTACCCACAAAACCACCCTGGGTACTGTCAGGGTAACTGTGTCTAATTCATTATCGGTGAGGCTGTTCCAGAAAATGCTGCTTGATCACATCACACACTGGTCTCCACTCTCTCTAGAGCTTTTGAAGCAACTTGTCTGTCTCTGTATATCTTAATCCAGCTGTCCAAGATCATTGGGAATTCTCTCCCAGGGTGGAATTTTGCTTTCAGCGTGACCCAGATTTGACTGTTCATGTTCAGCTTGCAATGAGAAGATCTAATCTCTCGTTTACATGGCGCTACAAATCTAATTTCTGTTTTGTTCTTGTATAAATCCAGTAAACAGCATTTGCATTTGAATGCGCTGTGTTACCAGTAGCCATTTATAAAATGTTTTTATCATCATCATGCAAACAGAATCTTATGCAATGCTTGTTTAAAGTCGAAGGTAGGAGGTGGTAGAGGCAAAAACAATAATAGCAGAATGTTCTGAATTGTCTTTCCACTTGCGTAAATGGGAATGATTGTGTCAATTATGATGTCATGCACTTGATGGGCATCAGGTCGCTATGGTTACACCAATCTTGTGATAGTGAAGCCCTCAGATTAGATTTCCACATAGGCAACAGGTCTGTTAGGGTGAGCTTAAGGTCTGAAAAGTTCCAATCCAATCACAAAAAACCCCCAACAACTTAGAAATGAAAAAGTTCCTGATGCTTGTTAAAATCATTATGTGTATGAAATAAGCCACACACTGAATTATTGTCAATGTTTTCTCTAAAAAGGTTAGAATTCTAGTAAAGCACCATATTACCTTGAATGTATCTTTTCAGATTAATACATAACCCTTTTAACCTTTCCCAAAGTGTGGGACAAATGTTCCTTTTCACACCAAAAGTGTCAGTTCCTGTTCCTCTATATTCAGCTCAGTCCTATATATAGGCCTGCTTGATGAGTCTACAATAGCATGCTACTTTACATAGTCATACTGATGACCACGGTGTTGTTAGGAGTAATGTTATAAAACAGGCAGCCAGTGTGTCCTCCTCCCATCTGTTCTCTCTCCTCTGTCTCCTTTTTCTCTGTGTTCCATGACGCAAAGCCTGAGTGGGAGTGGACAAACCTTCTGCTCCCTGAGAGGACTGAGTGGGCCGCCGCCATCCGCTGTGTGCGCACCAGAGATGAAGGCAGAGATGGAGGTATATGGTAGAAGAGAGGGAGGGTAGAGATGGGAGGCATTTGAACAACAGTGAGTGGACGGTTAAGGTGACAGTGAGTGATACAGAAAAGTAAATAACGGGGATGGATGGGGAACAGGAAAGGAGAGAGTGAATGATAGTACAGATTGTAGGATGGGTTTATTGGAGGGAGGAAGACGTGGATGAGTGAGAAAATGCAGAGAGAAGGGGTGGGGGAGGAGGAGATGAGGGGATGAGAGGCTAATAATGGGGAGATAAGGATAGAAGAGCGGAAGCAGGCGGAAGACACAGACAAACGAGGAAAAGACTGGTCGAAAAGAAAACTATCAGGGATTAGAGTGAGAGACCTTGAATGACATCTTGCCAGGAAATGATTGCTGAGAGAAGAAATGCTTTTCAAATCAAAGATCAAATTGGAGCATTTACATGCATACAGTGCAATTGAGTCATTTACATGATTAGTTGAATTAAAACCTTAGCATCATTTCTCTCATTCAGCCTTCATTTCACATATTGTTATATTTTGCCTGAAACTTTTTAAGATATTACTTTTCATATTTATATTATGTCATATTATATTATGCATTTTATTCACTTAATGATGTCATTCTTGTACTGTAATAGTACTGATTACTAGATTGTATAGCCCTCTGAGACAAATTTGTGGCTATAAAAATAAAGTTGGTTTGACTTAAACTAATTAACTGGTTCATATGAGACCTGTGGGTATTGAAAATATTATTTTTCTGAAGTAACCCTAATACCATGTATTACTTGTGGTCAGCTATGGTTTATATTTGAAGGGATAGGCAAGTTTTTTATGAACTGTACACTGAGCAGGCTAACTAGCTCAGTTGCTAGCTACAGCAGCATATCTGCTTTGGTCAAATGTAGAAATACCCCTTCTCCAAAGTTGAGCACAGTGTACACAGTGAGAAATGAGTCTTGAAAGGCGAGTGAAGACATTGAGTCAGAAATGTAAGTGATATACTATTTTATATATGTAATTAACCAAAAACCCTGTTAGCTTACACATGTTTTGTCATTTTGTGCCAAGATGCAGTACAAATATCACTTATTACTCCACATTTGTTAAGTTTTGCTATAAAATCATATTGTTTTTGGTGCTTTCTTAATCAGATTATTGTCCAGTCAACATTTTTTATGCTAATTTAATGTGTCCATTAAGACAATATATAGTCATGAATCAATGGCCCTCATAGTGACCTCTGTCTGTTTACTGATCCCTCCCTCTCCTCCTGCCTTCTGCCGCTTATCTTTAGTAACTCGATCCCCCTCATGATCCATCGGTGGCTATTTTACAATTTGGCTAAATCCAGCTCTGAGGTAACAAGTGACACCTTCTGTTTCCATGCTTCCGGTCGCTAGGCAACCTCAGCAATTATGCCACTGCCAAGAGAGGAAAGGGAGGAAGTAGCACCCCGAGGCCCCCTGCCTCGGCCAATCTTGGCCGTGGCCGGTCAGGCTTCATCCTTCGTCTAAGTGCATTGCTTCCATACCAAGCCAGTGACGAGGGCCGCTGTAGCACGCTGTGTTTCCTACTGCTTTCATTAAATCAGCTCTCTTTCCTGTGTTATAGAGATACAGTTGTCTGGTAAGGACGTCTATGAGGAACTCACTGGTTGCACCACAACACTCTGCTGCCCTCTGTTGTTCTCTACAGTTTAATGATGAACAACTGAAATGTTGAACTGAAAAGTTGGAAAATGATTGTTATAATAAGAATAATCTTAATAATCTAATTTTCAGAGCACTCTTCAAAACCCAGGGTACAAAGGGCTTTACACAAGGCAGCAGATTAAAATCAACAAGAGGTGACAAAAGACATTAACTGGACCACAATCAAATAGGTGAAATAAATTCCAAATAATTAAAGAGAAAAGAAATAAAGAGTTCCTAACTGCAAAGGCTCTGTCCCCTCTAGTGGTAAGCTGGGACTCTGGAACAAAAGACCTTTGCCCGAGGAGCTATATGTACAGGCTCATTAAATTAAATATAGCAAGAAGCACAGCCACAAAGAGCCTCAAACGGAGTCACTAACATCTTAAGATCAATCCAGACACAAGCACACTGGGGGCCAGTGTAAGAAGACTAAAACAGGGTTGATGTGGCCACAACTCTTAGTTCAGGTGAGAAGCCTGCAGCTATATACTGACTGTGCCATTGGAGATGCCCCTGTATATATAGAAAGTCTGCCCATAATTATTATGAACTTATGAACTACACCCAATCATTCTTCTTTGCTTTAACCCTTTAAGTGGCCTGCTGGTTGACACCTCATGCTGTGCAGCCAAAACTTTGTAAAAAGCTACAGAACTTTGTCTTACATTCTGAGATCCTGACGTTTCCAAAGATATCAAATATGTTTTGGAAGTACAAAAGTATTACCATCAAAATGATACCTTAACAGAGTATTTTATTATTATATACAGTATGTTCTATCATTGGTAGCGGTGGAAGAAGTATTCATACACTCCCAGAAGTATTAACAGCAAAATGTACCTACAATTACTCACTATGCAACAGAATGGCTCCTGTCAATGTTAAATTATTATTTATTATATTATTGGAATATTGTTATTTGTGCATTAACATGTCAGCAGCATTTTAATACTGTAGCTGGTCAAGAGGGAGCTAATGTTAATAACTGTATATACAGTTTGGTAGTTGAATCTATAGCAACGCCTCATATTTTATGAACTGATCATGTGTTTTTATGTAAAATCTTAATCTGCACACTTACTCGTAACTACAGCTGTCTGATAAATGTAGTGGAGTAAAAGGAAAAAAGTTGAAAAAGTACAAGCACCTCAAAGTAAATACTTGAGTAAATGTACCTAGTTACACTTTAAAACAACAACCTTAAAGCTACTCACTGCTTCTTGCTTCTCACATAGATCTTTTTAATACATTTCACTGAATGAATTCAGTCATTTTTTGTCTTTAATTGTCTTCATATATTTGTTGCGATTTTCCATGTACAGAACGGAAGAATCTTCTTTCTGATGTGTTTATTATTGAATTTATCATAGAGAAAATACTTTTTTCCCCCCAATAAAACACGGTACCCTACAGTATAATTTTACATTCAGTGATAGAGTGATAGAGACAAAACAAGACTTCTACCAGCAATCAAAAATCAATTGCACTCTTTCAGGTCATCACGACCTTGTGGTGGATACATACACACACACACACACACAATGTTCCACTGTTTTGATGTAGTCAGACAGCAATTGCACGTTAATTTGACTTTTGAAACTGACTGCAGGACATAAATCAAGGTTGTGTTCCCAGAGAGAGATGCTGTATTTTCCATTCAGAGTTTCACCACACTTTGTTCCGCAAGGATGACCATGGCTGGAATAATACTCAAACAGAAACATGCTGCAGAGGAAAATGTGCTTTTAAAGGCCAGCATTGTGTGGCTAACATCTTATGGAAAAGGTTGCATGTCTATATTTAAATTCCCGCCCCTGGAGAGAGATTTCTAGCAAGGTATCACTGTAGGTAAACTTTCACTTCTTGAGTTAAAATGGCATTGTTCAGATAAGACTTTGCTGTATTAAACTGGAATTGTCATGTGTTAAAGATAACATGGTTCAGGGCACAAGACCAACTTGGGGTCAAAGAAGCTATTCATAGCAACAGTGTCTGTATCAGCTGTTTAACCTGCAACTTAGATCATTTCTCCTTTTTCCCTCTATAGTCATCAAAACGCTCCAGTCATTCAGTGTCTGAAATCATTACTTCCTATCTTCATATGACGCCATCATGCAGTTTTATCATCCCTGCAACCCACCGTATAGCGTAAAGGCATATCCTACTCTGATAAAGGATATGTCACATTTTTTTCATCACTATCTATGACATATGTGAGTCTATTTGGGGTGTTGCTTCTTATTGTAATACACTTATGTCCACATACGCTGTCTTTGAATGTATTACTCATATCACATGTTATGGTTTATAAATATCAGAATTTTGTGTTATCCCAAAACAGAAACATACATTTGTTCAAAGGAGTAGCTGGTTTGTTTAATGTGTACAAAATGAAAATGTGTGGTTTTAGGGGGAGTTATAGGTGAGCAAAAGTATTTCTCTGCAAACGCTTATTGGAATAAGCATTTTTCCCCAAATTTTGAAGTAATCCTTTAAAATACACCAATTTTAAAATTAAGAGTCTACATAAAAGAGAAAAAGATATTGCAATGGGTATGCCATACACTGTAAGGCAACACTTTAACAGTTCAGTTTACAGTACAGTATTTTACATACATACTACACTGTACAGTAGGTGTGGCTAAGTCCATATATTAACCTTTTAACAGTTCGCTATGCATATCTTGTTTGAAATGTCATTGTGTCTCTACCTTTCAAACATCTTGAGGGTATTTGTCTGCATTTTCTGACTCTGTTTAGTTTAACTGTATATTGATGGAAAACCCTGTGCTGTATTCTCCAAATGTAAACTATTTAATGCAAGCAGCATGTCTCTGTGGATACAGATGTTGGTCTTTTGGCAGGTCGGTAGGTCCACCACTTTGATCCAGACTGAAATGTCTCAGCAGCTATGAGATGGATTGCCATAACATTTGGTACAGACATCTATGGTCCCCAGAGGATGAATCCAACTAAGTTTGGTGATCCCCTGACTACCGCCACCATTAGGTTGACATTTTTTGTGTTTTAGTTAAATGTACAATAATTATCAGATGGATTGCTATGGAAGTTGGTACAGATATACATAGTGCCCAGCAAAAGAAGCCCAATGACTTTGGCAACCCCCTGACTTTCCATCTAGCTCCACCAGCAGGTCAAAGTTTTCATTATCCAGCAAAATATCTCAATATCTACTTGATGTATTGGCGCAAAATGTTGCACTTACATTCATGGTTCCCAGGTGATGTATCCTAATGATGGGTGATTCCCTAGCTTTTAATCTAGCACCGTCAAAACCTCTATTTGTCCTGTACTTTGGTTTATAACCAAATACCTGCAGAACTAATGACATTCCCATCAGCCTTAGCTGTACTTTGTGTGTAGGGCTAATTTGTAAATGACAGCATCCTAATGTGTTAAAATAATATGGTGAACATGGCAAACATTATATCTGCTACACATGAGCCTGTTAGCATTGTCAATGTGAGCATGTTAGCACGCTGACATTAGCATTTGGCTCAAAGTACCACAGCCTCACAGAGCTTCCAGCACGGCTGTAGACTCTCTCTTAGTCTGGTGTTTAGGTAAATGTGTGTCACAGGTTTTACAGTATATACATATGCTGTATATTTACATAACAAAAAAGGGAAAAACTGGTTTGGTGGCATTTGTAACTAAGACTCAGACTAAAGGCCATTACACACTGGGGACGAATAAATGACACGAAAATGCGAAGTACTCGCCTGCGAATAATTTGCATCAACACTATTCATACCGGCAGCGATGTGAATTTGTGACAGACAGACAGACAGACAGACAGACAGATAGATTTGCGCCAACTCATTCTTAAGAAAAAAATATATGACACTGAAATACTAGAAATACAACCAGAGCATAAATGTGTGTCAATATGTGTGCTCCAGTGTCTTATGTTACTATGTGCAGTGAGCAGGTAAAAAGCTACACAGAGTGACCCTCTAATAAGCGAAAGCTCAGAAAAATCGACCTTATTTCGTTTTTACATCGCTTTTTCGCAGCATAATATCCACATTCTGTGTCAAAGTACTCATGACAAAAACAACAGTTTGAAAAAATATATTGACGTGCGAATTAATCGCACGAAAAAACGCCCCCGGTGTGTAAAGGCCTTTAATCATTACATTTAATTCCTGCACAAGTCGGAATATCATGTGACTTAAGGCTTAAAGTTGACATCCACTAGTTTTTAGAGTGTTGTTGCACATAAGATGTAAGAATAAGTAACTTAAAAGTTGAACACATTTGGAGAATCTTATTGGGATACAATACAGCACAGGTTTGTCCAACAAAACAATACATTCAGTGCCACACAATTACATTTAAAGTCGTATTATTGAAAATTATTGTCATGCTGTAAGATATACAGTCACTTTTTGTGGGACAAGATAGGAGGCATACTGGTTTACATATGATATGTATGAACTGGAGTTTATGGTTTAAAAATATGTTGCAAATGGAGAAAATGTGCTTATTTGATTGATTTCCCTTCTTGATATGAACTGCTATACCCCAAATGTGAATATAAATATACATCCTCATAGACTGCAATTTTAAACCATTTATTCCTCCATTCAGCTTGGAAAAAAAATCATCTCATGTTTAAATTTGACAGTGATTCTTCCTGTAAGGGTGTGTTGCCACTGGCCAAGTGCACTGTTGTGTAAACAAGACCTGTGAAGCAATGGGAGAGAGAACCAGGGAGTGAGACGAGTATTGCGTAAGTAAGGCTGTGCTTTGTGTTTTTTTAAAGAACAGTGAGGAGAAAATAGCAGCCTGGGAGACTAAAAGTAACCTCTCCAGCACAGATGGCCCCCACGCTTTCCGCCAGTGGGTCAGTGGGTGAGGGAAGAGTGGAGGGGAGTGGAGGCGAGAGGAGAGGCTGTGGCCGTACGCCGCTATCCAGGGGAGAGTGTGGGCGACGCGGGCAGCAGGAAAGAGAAAGACAAGGACTTCCAAGGCCAAGTGGGCCGAGATTTGCAGTACACACTGCTAAAAACAGACACGATGACGCTCAGAGGTCAGCCGGCTGATTTGTCATCAGCTATTTCAGTAATGTTAAACAACTGATGAGGGAGAGGGAAATATGTTGACATCACTGGAGCATGCTCACATCACTTTTTGCCCCCGCATTCTTCCGATTGTGCAATCATCAAGGCAGAGAAATCAAACACTGTTTCCTGGATTTAAGATTGGGCCATATTTGGTAACCAGGACACTACTGGGTCAACATGACTGAAAACTGGTGTCATAGCATCACCTTTAGGTGGTCTCTGGTCCTGCCTCTGGTCAGAGTGCATCACCCAAGATATCCTCTTCTCTTCTCTTCTCTTCTCTTCTCTCTTCTTTTCTTTTCTTCTCTTCTCTTCTCTTCACTGTTTGATCTGTGAATGAGGATCTGTCCTCTCTGAATCATGTTACAGTGTCCATTCAAACCTCACGAATAAATGATGAACTCTGCGGTGAACTCTGACTGTAACATCCCTTGCATTCAGTGGAATTACTTAGACACAAATGTTTGTTAAATTACTTAACTTCAATTGAGGAAGACATGTGACCTGTAACAGGAAATTATTGTACCACCCTTTAATGCAATGTTAGGTTAAGCAAATTGTGTACTTTTGTCTTTAAGTGCCACAGAAGAATGAACAAAGACCTTTCACACCCCCACTCTTTACAAATACTTCTTAA
Organism: Maccullochella peelii; assembly: GCA_002120245.1. Taxonomy (NCBI): domain Eukaryota; kingdom Metazoa; phylum Chordata; class Actinopteri; order Centrarchiformes; family Percichthyidae; genus Maccullochella; species Maccullochella peelii. The sequence continues at coordinate 17,185 of LKNJ01001745.1, forward strand.
CACATAGAACCTGCTCAACCCTTGTCTCACATGATGTGTGCAGTGTCAGTGAGCTGCCAGCAGAGAGCAAACAAGACTACTGCTTGCACTGTAGCTGTGTTTGCTGTGGCAGGCACCGGAAACATGATGCAATTTCCACTGAAAAATCTACAGAATGACCACGGGATAAAAATTAACTACTGTTCTTTCATTTACAGTCAGTCAGTCACTCAACAAAGTCCAACTCCTCCAATACACCATTGTTGTTTCCAGTGATGTGTCGGATGTGGATGTGCTAACCATTAAAGCACACTACAAACTGGAATACAAAGGGCCTTAAGGTGGCCCCTACCTAATCTTGAGGCTCTATGTCAAAATCAAGTTTTACTACCTTGAATACTTCAAGTGATATTATGCTCACATGCTGCATAATTCTAAATAGATTTGTGTTTAGTCAAATTATCATAAAACTAACAACGACAAACCAGGGGCTGGTTATTCACGAGGAGGAACACTGGTTAGTATCTTGGGCTCCCAAGGGGGCCCACAGTTCATTTGTGCCCTATAGCCCCATGGTGGGTTAATCTGGCCCTCACAGAATATGGTTTAACTTAACCCAAAAGATATCCATTCTTCAGAGAGACTCTTTCTACATCACTGGAAAAATGATGCACTTTGGGTGAAGGTGAGATTTTTTTCAGGTTCTTGTTAGCTTGTAGTTATTGAGAACACAAAAAGCCAAAGAGGAGTTTTGCAGAAAAGGACAGCAATTGCTAGAAAAACATTTTATCTGCCTTTTATTTGAGATATATTTATTTCTCTTTTCAGACTGACCATTTTTAAATGATGGAGTATTTTTAAAAGAATAAACCATGTTCAACAGTGTTTACTTCAGGATAACCATCATCCAAAGGTCAGGGGTCATATTAGTGATAGTGACTTCACCGCCACCACACCCATGATATGCTGTGCAACGGATTTGTGACTCTCAACGCAATCTAGGATCTTTTCTTTGATGTAATCCATTTATTCCTTGCCTTCACAAGAACACAAAGCTGCCCTCGTGTGGCCAAAAATATCAAGACAACAATCCACAAAATGAGTCAAGCAGCCTTTTAGTCTCCTTAATAATTTGACAAGGACCACACATCATCGTAACTATGACATACTTTTTCTTTTGTCGTGATTTTGTACAGTTTATATTTATTAGAACAATAAACACTTACACAGGTTACACAGGCCTACACAGGGTATTGCTGGCTCGTTGGCTATATTCAGTGGCAAATTGGATTTGCATTGAGCTTGACCTGGAGCCAAGCCACAGGTTCCTTGGAAAGTTTACCAAGCCAGGTCATTGACCGGAGGTGTGAAAAAAGCCTCTCGCACACAAACAAAGTGAGCCAGAAGCCTTTAAAGGCACAGCAGGCTGCCCGTGCGTTCAACAGCATCAGAGGGATGAGCACTGCAAAAACTCGCTAAAACTAAAATTGCTCTTAATGATTCAAATATATTGATTTTACATTCACAGAAAATCCAAGGTACAGTAAAAACATTAGAAATGAGTGTCAAAAATGTAATTCAATAAATAAATACTTAACACTGTCATCTAAAAAAGTTCCAGTTATGTTTGGAAAATGTTGAGTGGTTAAAAACTAAAAATTTTCTTGTTGATTATTTTGTTTGCAGAGTTTTTTACAGAATGAAAATCGAGACAACAGATGCAGCTACAGCACGGGACATGCTGCGTGCAACATATGCACACATGCATCAGCATCTTAGAGTAGACAGTAGTTTGAAAAGAATGACATCATTGAAACTGGATGCCCCACTTACACCAATTATACCTGACATGCTCTCCTTCTTCATCGCCATCTCTCTCTGTGTGTCTCTGGTTTCATGAGAAGGAGGTCTGCTTGTTGTTGGCCACTGGAATAGCACAGAAATGAACAGCTGCAAAAAGAAGGACACCACATGATGAAAAGCATCACAAATGGAAATGTTAGTTCTAATTCAGATTTGGAAATATTTTCTGTGCTTGAAACTGCAGCACCTGCAGCTATTGCAAGCATGGAGTGTGTTTACATACATCAGTTCTGCTGTATGATTGTAATATGCTACATAACATTGGTTAATACAGTACAGTCTGCTTTTATGTTTTCATGTCACTGGTCCCAAAATGCACACACATAGTAACATTTTTCCTTAATGGCCCCCAACAATGTCTTTTTTTGTGTAGCAGTCTACACTGTTCCCTGAGATAGTAAAAAGAATGAAACCTTGGGGTATAATAGTCAGCTTTATGTATTCACCTATTGGGTAAATTAGAGTGACAATACAATCCAAGGACTTAAGAAGCTGCAGGAGCAGAAAAGAAAAAAGAAATGTGTCTTTGATGTAAATTTATGGAAGGCAATAGTGGAAATGAACACAAGCTCATCACATAACATGTGAAAGATGATAAGGCTGTAAAAGTTTATTAAAATTGTTTGATAATGAATCAAATCAAGCATATAGCACTATTACTAACCATAGTACATAACAATGTGGTAAATTGCCAGTATTTCCATTCCATGCATATTGATACTTCTTCTGTTGCAATTAGTGGGAAATCTAGTGGCACTCCATGGCATTTATTTGACAGCCACAGTTATTTATTATTACTTTGCAAATGTTACTTAGAAAACACATGATCAGTTTATAAAATGTGATACATAAAAAAAGCTACTTACACAGCAATACATCAGTAATAATAATACAATAACATAACAGTATGACACTCACATGGGCCATTTCTCTGCATTGAGACAAAACCTGATATGTATTCCTTCTAAAGACAGACAGTGCTAATAGACTATATCCTTTTACATGGCACACATTTTTACTTGCCATAGCAGGATAAGTATAGGTGTAACAACTTTTTAACTACGGCTCCATTCCATTTAAGTGTCTGAGTGAGACGGCAACTCACTCGAATGCAATACCACCTGAATGAAACCCAGCCATTTATTAATTACACCTGTACTTTTCAACTATGACAAGTCAATGTGTCTGTTGTGAAAAATGTCAGCTAATTGAGTATTTAAATGGGTTAAAATGAACTTCAAGTAGGGATATTCAAAAACACAACACAACAACTTCTTCTACCTTATCAGAAAAAGAGTTAGGTTAAGTAAAGTCTTAATGGCTGCAAAACGTATTTTTTTTGTGTGCATATACATTATTATCCTCCTGTTATGAAAAGAGGAAGTAAAGAGACAAGATAGTGTGGCTTTAACTCTCAGACCTCCTCTTCAAGAGAAAAATATGACATCACTCAGCAGTACAGCCAATCAGAGGGCAATACGCTCATGCTCGAGGATCAGTCTGTGTGTTCGTACGGCTCGCGTGCATTTGATTGTGTGTATGTGTGTGAGTGTGCGTGTGTGAGTGTCTGAATGCGAGCAAGTTGATATTATTTTTAATTTTACAAACATCTTTGAATTAAGCTCTGGAAGTAAAGCCAGAGTCGCGGCGAGTGAGCAATCTTTCAGAACCGCCCGAGGGAAAGAAAAAGACTTTCCACAACAACGGAGACTCCAATGAGCTCGAAAATAACAAGTTCGCTACGTGCAGCATTTGAAAACAAGCCACATCTACGCAGTTTAACTAATTTCGGTGTGTCATTTTTTCGACACTCGCTAACTTGAAGCTGGAGTGTGCAGCTGCTACTCACGCTGTTTGTGTGTGTGTGTGTGTGTGTGTGTGTGTGTGGGTGTGTATGTGTGTGTGTTTGGCAGTTTGTAGTCAAGCGATAGTCCCGTACGTGTGCCTTCTTTTAAATGTGTAAAGTTTCTCATGTTAGCTAATGAAGTTGTAGTGAACGCCACATAGGAAACGGTAATAAAAGCGTAATTGTACGGGATAAGCCATCAGCCACTCAGAGAAAAATGCTAAAGACGCTGACAAAGAAGCTAAGAAGACATTCACTCAATGAGATACATCCTTTTCAACTGAAGGTAAGTTTGACTGAGATACTGCCTACTATTGGAATACTATTACTTTCGTATTGTTTAAAGACATAGGTTGTAGTTGTCAGTACTAGAGTACTGACAACTACTAAAATACACTGTACAGTACAGCTTAGCTTGTTTGTGAACAGCGTGACTTCACTTTGTTCTTGTGACTTGTTAATTTGTAGGTCAGTTGACTACGCAGCTAAAACACTATTAAGCTGCCTGTAACCTTGCTTGGGGTTATAGTGAGTACATTAACACCCTTTCTCTTTCTCTTTCACATTTACACACACAGTCACACACCATGAGACAGACAACATACTGTACAGCTTCTCTATGGAGTAAATTGCCAGCCTGTGTGTTCTGATATTCCATGCATTTGTAGTTTGTGGGTATTTTCTGCTTCTGAGCACCTCAGCCCATTCATTACCATGTTAGAAGGAATGCACTCTTCGTGGCTTACAGGACCGAGCCAGATGTTTACAAGAAGAAACCGGAGATCCACACTCCTACACAAACACACCAGCAAACATGTGGCATGGCAGCAAACTTTCCCACTCACAGATGGACCCTCTTCGACTCATACAACTGTAGTTCAGCTGTTTGTCATTTAAGAAAGCAGATCAAGGGAATAATGTGTCCACACTCTAATCTGTTTGAGTATCACATTCATAGCTGCAAAACTAGTCCAGGTTGAGAAAGCCTATTGTTTCCAGGTGGAAATAGCTGCATGTGTGGTGGACAAGGGGTTGGCAATGGAAGGTCATTTAGATGTATGCAAAGACTAGAAAAAAAGCCAAAAATACAGTAAAAACCTTATTGTGGCCAGCTATTATTGTCCCGACATTTACATCTTTATTTTCCACAACAGACTCTACACAAGTGCTCCTCAATTGTTACTGCCGGCTCAGTTTGCATAATGCCTCTTTTTGGTGAGTAGAGGGGTGAATTGTATCCCGCATGGGTCACTAACTTGCTCCGTCCACAACAATATTGTGCGTCAACCAACTGTATAGTCGCCTGGCAGCCATTTTGTGCCTCCGATCGAAGGCCTGGCTGAGCATACTTTATTTATCTACTTTATTTCGCTTTTGTTGCTCTGCCCAGTGGCAAGGTGCTTTCTGCAAAGACTGGTTAGTTTGATGGGAAAAGTGAATTGTGAGTAGTGACTAGGCCTGTTGCTTGCCCTCTAGCCACATGCAGAAGATTTCATCGAGCTAAGCCTCGTATCTCTGGAACTGAGACTATTTACAAGGAATTCCCACTGGAAGTGTGAAAACACAAAAAAAATTACTGGTAAGTGACCTTTTCGCTGCCAGTTGACTTTCTTTGTAAGCAGCCACTGTGCCAGTTTCAAAGCTAGTAAGAAACCTCATCCATACAGTATAATGGAAAAGAGTCAGCCTGCAGCAACCAGTGAATCACCTTGGAATGAAGGAAACTGAAAGGATCATTCCGGTGTATTAGTGGTATCTGTGGCCATCATTCCTATCTGTAACAATAACATTATACACACCAAGTGAATTACTGAGATCTGGGAACACGGCATCACTGCAACTTTTTGACTAAAGGAAGTCAGAAAGTCTGTAAACTGAGATGGATGTTTACAACTGGCTGTCTGGGTAATAAATTAATCTTTTGCCTATGTTTTTTTCTGTCAAATAAATGTGGCTAAACTGCGGGTGTGTTTACAATCTGATTGTCTGACTGCAATGTTGTCGCATTCCCAAATTTGGTGAGTACAGAGTTCCTGATGAGGAATGATGGCCAAAGCTATGAATATAAGGCACAAAATAAGGGATACTCTAGGGATTTAGTAGTGCGCTTCCACAAAGTTGGGGGACTTGTGAGAGACACCCTAAAACAAGAATGGTTAAAACGGATGCAGCAGAGGCCAAAATATCCAAACTTTAAGTCCCCAATATGGGTGTAACCCCAAAAATGCTGGATCCCACATTTCCCATAATGCAACTCAATATCAGACTTTGTTAGACCCTCCCTGCATCAAAAATTCCCATGTCTTTCAAACTCCAGCTTGTAATGCAAGCTTTTTGTCATATATCTGTAGTCCTATAGGTAGCCCTATAACCCTGATAACATCATTAGGGTTATGTTCTCAGACTCAGAGTTACAGAAGACATTTTGTAGCTGTTTTTACAGACTGAATATAGTACTTTTCATGACAAGTAAACGCATCTTCATGTGTTGAATCGGTGATACGTCCCTTTTAAATTAACCAATAGTGTTGTTAAGGCTCAAATTAGTAAAACATTAAAGGTGTAGTTCTTCATATGTTTAGTTATTTGCAGGTTTGCTGTTTTTATGAATGTCTGCCAACCAAGGTTGGGTTGCATAGTATTCTATGAGTCAGCCCTCAGGGAACAGCCATTGATGGCCCAGGTGTGAACCCTGTTTCAGTCCATGTTTCCATTATGACTAAATATTGACATCCATTGTTTTGAATAAAGAATAATAAAGCAGAATTCTGATTCTGGTTCTGGATTTAGTTTGAGGATTTGTTGTAGCCTAATTATTTTCACAAGTTACTGCAGTGCTCACTAGGTGATTGAGGGCTGAATGACCATTTCTGGATCCTTGATAAGGAGCTAAATGTCTCTTAGGCCTTGTTACAGTATCTAGCCCAGGATCTTACACTAATCAAGACTACTTCTGCGACACTATGCGGAAGATCCACTGGAGTGTGAGGGGAAGGGAGTCACCCATCTCTGACCCTTTGTTGTGTGTGCTCATGAGAGGGGGGACGGAGTGTGACAGTGTCCATGTCGACGTGGAAGGACAGAGCAAAGCTGATGTGAACTGGGTGGTGTGTGTATGCTGTGACATTGCCATTGATCCAGCTTAGCAAGCTGCTCAGCGATGCAAGGGACTGACAAGGATTTCAACTGTTCTTGACACACAAACGCACAACTCTTTGTCTGTCTTTGCATGTACGCACACAAGCAGTTTCTGATGCTCTATTTGTGCAGTGTCACTTTCACTTTGCTTGTCTCAGCTCTCTGAATGAGATCATGTAGTTTGCAATTACTTGCCTTAATAGATACTGTGTAAGTGTATAATATAGATTAAAAATGTTCATCAAAATTTGACTTTGTAGTCTGTAAAATATGAGGCTGTACATTTTTCTTAGACAAGATTACTTCTGCACCTTTGTAGTCTTGATGTTGGTGAAAATCTGTCACTTTTATTTTCTGAGAGTTATCTCTAGAAAGTTGTGCACAGCACATGATATCACAGGTGATATTCTACTGCATGCAGAAATGTACAAATATGTTAAAGACTGAACTCTGTATTGCATTGCATCATACTAGATTTGATTAGCATACAGATTATAAACATGAATATGTACTGTACCGTTCTTTGGTCAGGTCTCAGACCTCTGAATGGAGTTCTTCAGTACTGCAAAACTTTGTGGACAGTTCACACAAAAGTGTGAGGAAAAAGATGGAAAGAGCTTCCAAGGCAGATTGGTGCAGTTTTTCTCAGGGGCACTGTTAGCAGTCCACATCTTCACCTCAAACATCTGAATATTTGTCATGCAAAGTAGCAGTGGAGCCAAATTTACTAGTTGGATAACATGATGAAAATTATTGTTTGAATGATGTTAAGTTTTATATATTTTTTACAGCTACTACAGAGATACTTCCAGTACACTAACGTGGAAGCAGCATTTTTCACACTTGTTTTCAGCTTAACACTTCTCCTTAACCAAGGTTTGTTTTCCCTGTGAATGCTATGCTAATGACTAATAAGCGTGTGGGGAAGGGTGTGACTGTGGGTGGCCTTGATTGAACATCTGATTGGGATATGTTTGTGTGCTTTGTGTATACATTGTGTCCTCTCTCCTTTGCATGTAGCTCCTTGTAGCGTATATATGTTAGCGTATATAATATGTTTCTTGTACACTCTTCAGACATACATGGGTTTAATGCATTGAGTTATTCAGACTACAAGTATTGTGGATCAGTTTAGCTGCTGACTCTAGATTATATTTACTTTTCAATAATAGTATATTTTGTGTATTTAAAGTGAAATTACACTAAAACATCCAATTAACACCATATTTTGGCGCTGGAATGATGAGTTATTCCTTTTCTTTTGGGAAAGCCCTGCCGTCCTGTCTAACCATGAACTGAATGTCACTTAGGCAGAGTCTAGTATTTGTGGTAGCTAGCTATGCCAACGCAATAACCGTGTCAGATGTGGTTCACTGAAAAACACATGCAGAGTTAGTTTTCTTGCTCTCTCAAATACAGATACTATTTTTTAACAACAATCCGATCTGATATGAGATAACTGTGATCAAATGTTGTGACCTCCCTCAAGTTTCCACTGTCTAGAAAACCCATGCTTGACTGAGGATCCAAAACAGTATTCAGGGAGTGAAACATATTCAAATACTTGTGCATGCACTTAGTCCTTGCTTTACACTCCTGGGTGAGATTTGCATGGCTGAACTTTTTATGGTCTGTTGACACAGACCTGCTTTGCATACGTAGTAATTTCTCAGATGGTACACGACCTATTCAAGTGGTGGTTAGTGTTGCAGTGTATCTGTGTGAAGTCATGAAGAGTTGAAGGCCCTAAAAACACACAAAAGTGTGTCAATGTGTATATCTGAGATATGCAGTAGTTACAGCATATTGTGACAGCATGAAACGCTTTAACAAGTCTTGTAGTTCATTGTTAGACATCAGCAAATATCCTACAAGTGAGCTACACATGTGCTACATTTCTGTTGTCATCTGATCCGTCAACAACACCCTCTGAGGCAGTCCCTAAGGGGGGAAAGGCCAAATCGTTACTGTCAGCTTATATTTGCCTCAAGAAATTAAGCTGCTAACTCTGTAGCTTTCAAATGGTAAAATATCTAGGGAAAAAAGGGAGTAATCGTCCTAATGATCTCGGACTAAACTCATGTCTCTTCTGAGTACAATTAAGACATGAAGTTTATGAACCACCAGCCTCACTTGGTTCTTAGTATCCTGCAGCAGTAACTTTTAATAGGATTTCAGATGCTTCATGGACGCTGCCCAACAATAATTCACTGGCGTGCACGGTGTAGCTGAAGTCCCGAGCTAGCCACTTGCCAAAATACATTTCCTCCCCACAGCTATTCCTCAGTGTAATTTTCCTATGGAGTTCTTGAAGTGACGCTGTTTAACTGGAGCCTTCTCGAGAGCCAAGGTGTTTTTTGTCTTGTACACTGGCTCTGGGCCTGTTCATTGAGACTCTATCCCACAGCCTGTGTACCATTCTAAAGCAAGAAGGCTACTCAGGCCTCCAAATATCTTCAACAACAGTGTCAATACTGTGATCCTACTCTGAAGAATTAGGCTACATGTATGTGCTAGTATTCAGTACTATGCTGCTGAACCACAAATCTGTATGGGAAACCTATTTCCAATGTTTTGTTTAGCCTTTTTTGGTATATCTATTCTGATCTGAGTCATGCTATGTCATTTTATTTTATTTTATTTATCCTTTATTTAGCCAGGAAGGTCACATTGAGATCTCTTCTTCCAGGGAGTCCTGGTCAAGACGGCAGCACAAGCAGTTCCACATAAAAAACAATTTCATATATTAGAACACATACAATACATAAAAACAACACAAGGGAAATAGTAAAAGAAGAGGCATACATGCCACACCAGCGATATTATAACACATTCCACCTCAAGTCAAGGATTATGTAAAACAGCAACCAAAGTCATGCCAAAGTATGCCATATTTTTTCTCTAGTTCAAATCATAAAATGTACATACTATGCTAAATATTTAAACCACATAGGATCCTATGAAAATATGCATTAATTTTATAGTCATTTTAGTAAGCTACATATCTCAGCTACAGTGGAGTTAGTGATGATACGATTTTTAATACACAGCAACGTGACAGTTGACATTTAAAATGTAAAAAAGTGAGATACAGCTATGTGATGTAGCCTTTTATTTTACCAAAAGACACAGTGAACAGTCTGTGAAATTATACATTGGAATTCACACTTAACATGAATTGAACAATACTGTGTGCCCTCATTGGGCTCAGAGGCCCTAGCTCCTTTCTCCCTTTTCCCTCTTTTTGAAGCGCTTCAGAAAGAAGAGGAGGTGTGTGCGTGCATGTGTATTAGAGAGTAGAAGGGAGGACACTGTATGTTTGCGTGGATGTATGTGTGTAAGCATACACACGCACGCACAAGCACAGATGGCAGCTGCTCAGCGAGGTCTCAGAGTGGTAATTACTGAGTGTGAGGCGCATTACTTAACTCTTAGCGTTGCAGTCTGCAGGGTATCTGTGTTGTTGCTACTGGTGCAGACGAGGAATTGATTTGAAACAGACAGACCGGTTCAGGTTGTGGGAAAAGAAAGTAGCCTGAGTTTAATTTAGACTCAACTAGTTCTGCCTTTTGTGACTTTAAGCATCTGTACTGTATGTAACTGTAGAAATGACCACACAACAACTGGTTTCAGAAAGATGTTTTTGTTTCCATTAGAAGCCCATTATAGGTTATGTCAGCTGGTTAGTGGGCTGTTTTTGTGGCCAACTAAGAAACTTGCTAAATTATGCAGAGCTCCAGATTAGGAATTACTTTGTCCTTTGTAATGGTTCAGGTTTTGCTTTTTAATTCTTTGGACTTTGTTTGTAACTGATACTGAAAATTGAAAACATCCTTCATAATTAATCCTGGGACAAATGGAAATTTGACTTTGAAAAAAAAAGACTGATTCATTTTATTGTTTTTACAATGCTCTTTACAAATGTTTTCCAATGTAAGGGTTAAAATTTGGAGGTTTTACCATATGGCATATTTGACCTACAGTATGAGCTCAATCCTTGTTCCAGATTTCTTACCATGGCAGTGGCGAGGGAGGGGAGAGTGACGACTCAGAGGGGGAGAACCAGGAGCTTGCACAGATCGACAGAGGTAAGTGTCCTCTGCCAACCAAATAATTATTGTTTTAAATAGATGATGAACTTCCACGTCACTTATTGATTCTCACACATTATAATTAGATGTCTCAAGTCGACAGATAATATGCTTGTACATAAGAGCACTTGCACTCTTTTGCAACCACGTCTCCACCTTCTCCTTTGACATTTCCTGTTTATCGACTCCTTTTAGAGAGACGGAGAAATTGTGCCCTCACCCCCTTGGCCACAAGCCAGCAGCACAACCAGGGTCCCCTCTCTCCGGCCCGGTTACGCCGTCTCCGCCTCCTTTTAGATGCCAATCTGGATCGCCACTCTTCAGAGGAAGAACTTGAGCGAATCAGCTGCGGTGACAACAGGAAGTGGGTGTCAGCTGTTCCCCAGCGCCACAACGATCACCACAGCAGCGCCTCCAGTGACGAGGAGGTGCGGGACCTCTGCGGCTGTGGGTCGCCGGCTGCCCCTGCCAGGCCGTTGGTTGAACCGGGTACTTGCCTGGCCGCCTCGCCCAGCCCTGTACTCTTCAGCTCCAGCCCGCCACGTAGCCTCAAGCCACCCCCCATGCGCTTTCAGCTGCAGGTGGTGCAGCCAGTGGTACGACCCATCATTCTGACCCACTTTGACCAGTCAGCACCTTACAGAAAGTATCGGCACAGTTACGGCGGGGAGCCGGGGAGGCCCAGTCTGGACCTGGAGAAAATGCAACAGGTTAGTAGTGTGAGCCATAGTTAAATACCTCATGACTTTACTAGCACCAACCTGCTAAAAATGTCAGCTTTGCAAGATATCTGACAGTGTAACAGGCAGATTTCCATGACCATTGTGGAGCACATTACAACTATTATGGTCCCCACTAATGTGAAGGGTCTAGAAACAGCAAACTCATCACTAAGTTGTTTGTTCCATCCAACACTTTCGACCAGGTGTAATGAACACTGCAATGTGTGTAGGGGCTGCAAGCTTGGCTTCACACATTTAGTCTTTTTTTTATCATAACTTAACAATATGACAATAGTGGAGGAAATATCCAGATGCTTTATCTAAGTAAACGTCACCGCACTGTAAAATACTCCATTACAAGTAGAAATCCTATATAAAAAATAAATATTTGATAAATTATGCACCAAAATATACTTAAATAAAATCAAAACTATAGGTACTCAATGCAGAAAATGGCCCCTGTGAGTGGTATACTATTATATTATTATTACTGATGTATTAATGTGTAAGTAGCATGTTAGCATATAGCTGGTGGAGGTGGAGCTCATTTGAACTACTTTATATACAGTTGGGTAGTTGAATCTGTAGCAATTAATGCATCTTACTTTTTAAGCTCATCATATGCTTTGTATCTTATTCAGTAAAGTAACTATTGCTGTCAAATAAGTGAAGTGGAGTAAGAAGTACAATATTTCTGTCAGAACTGTAGTGGATTAGAAGTATAAAGTAGCATAAAATGGAAATACTCAAGTAAAGTACAAGTACCTCAAAATTGTATTTATGTTTTGCTTGGAGAACACCTTCATTCTGGATAACCAGGGTACAAAATAAAGTTACATTGCTCATGATGTATTTTCTTCTGTTACACATTATGATACACTACCTGACAAGGTGGTATGGTGATCCTATTAGCCAAGATCATTTTCTGCCCCCAATATTTACAAATACTTTTCATGTCTTAAAACTAATTTCACCATAGTTGATGTGTATTTCTTAGCAATATCAATACAATTGTTCCATGTAATTTGAAGAACTTGCCACTGTAGCAATATGTGTGTTCCACTGAAAATGTTAAAAGTACCAAACAGCAGATGAACCTTACACTACACCCCTGAACGACCCAGACAGTTATGTCGGGCCGAGGATTTGGTCCAAAAGTACAATCGTGTCCCTGCAGTCTAACCGTCTACGCTCCACACACACGACCACACAAATGTGCACGCTCGCACAAGCAAACAGAGTCTTCCCTTTCCATAGCCGGACGCTCGCCACCACGGTGGTCTGGCTGGAGAGGGATGAAGGAGAGGGAGGCACGGACGGCAGATGTCCGCCCTCGTTTCTCACAAAGGCTGGCAAGCGAGGGGAAACGATGGAGGGGTGGAGGCAGAAGGAGAGGATTAAATAAACAACAGAAAAACGACAGCCACTAATGAGTCATGGAGAAGCTGGTCCACTAATCATTAAAATCCAATAGACTTGTTGGCCCACACCATGGATGGCAAAGGGTGTGTGTGTGTGTGTGTGTGTGTGTGTGTGTGTGTGTGTTTGCAGAGAGAGAAACTGCAGGTTTCAGGGGTCCATATGTCCATGGGGTTTTTAGAGGGAAAGAACAGATGATGAGAGACAGCGGGCAGCAATGAGAGGGGTGAAAAGAAAAAAAGAGGAAGAGCGTGTGTGTGTGTGTGTGTGTGTGTGTGTGTGTGTGTGTGTGTGTGCGTGCGTGGAGATGGGGTACGTGTCTATCATCCTGCCTGTCTTTTTGTGTCTGCATGTGTACATCCTCCTGTCTGTGAGTTTGTTGCTGCATCACTGTGTGTCTGTATGTGTGTGAGTGTGTGCACACTCAGTCAAGTGGAATGGGCGGTGCTGCAGGGAATACAATAGGGGGCCTACAGAGGTAGCTAGCAGACACAGCTCCAGTCTCCCATTAACCCTTTAGCTGGACAACTTCCAGTGCCAAAGTCTGCCTCAACTTCTACACCGACACCTGGTCACTTCTTTCACATACGCTGTTCTGGAGTTTAAACCTGAGAAAGAAGGATGACGAGCTGGTTCCTTGAAAAAGCAATTTAAAGGTGTCAAAACCAGGGGAATTCTGTGTTACATGGGTGGAAGGTAGAGGAGCAGTGCACGGCTGCTATCTAGGATGGATTATCAAACATTTTCCATGCCATGCTCCTAAAATAAAAATTAATTTTAGGCCACAGACTCCTATTAGTTTCATTATTTCCCATTGGAAATATGAGAAGTATTTTCTTATATATGAATTGGTGAGGAGGATTGATGAAAACAGTGGGGAGAGTTGTGCTAAGTTGTAATTGTTACACAAGGTCTCCATGTACGAAATAACAAGGAGAGAAATACCTTTCTGACTCAACTATTCCCTATTTCGTTGGGAGAATGTTGAAACAGTGTCAAAGTCCAGGTGTGGTTCCCAGACTCCTCTTTGGCCACTACTGATCCAGGACTATCTAAGGCAAGTGGTTGGGAAGCAGCGTTACCGTGCTCCAGTGTAGCTTGAGCCTTAGTCATACATGTATTTATCTCATAATTTTCTTAAAGGCAGAGTTAAAATTTCAGCGCCTTGTTTTCTTTTGGTCTCCCTCATGCATGTTAATACTTGTCCAGTTGCTCAGATGAGGCAGTGCTATTGTTTGTCAGCCTGATTATCATGAAAGAACAACAGTTTGTGTGGCATATGCTGCTCATTTGAGAAATGGCCTATGTTGGACCTCTGTGCATACATGGTGCAACTCTACACAATCTAATAAAAAATACACACTTTTAAAGTCACTAAATATAATATGGACATACAGAATTAGAAATATATCTTTGTTCATGTTTTTGAGAGGCTGAATTAGTTCTTGTTCAAGCAGCTTGCAGCCACATTGATAAAAAAAGATAAGGGCTGGCAGGAGGTGAGCATGAGGGCAAGTGCACACCAGCTCTCTCCCACATCACAACAGCAGGAGTCTTGTGTTTCCATTCTTTCCTGTGCTCCCTTCCCCCTCAGAAGCTCCCTCCTCGACTCGAGACAATTCGATGATTGTGTGGTCCCTCCACCCCCACTGTTTTTTTTTGAGAATAGTGGAGCTGCGTGGACATGGAGGGGAGTGGGAGACAGGATATTGCATAAGCTTCATTGACCGACTGTTTAGTTTAGTGAGACAGCTGGATTTGCCTCACTTCCTTGATCATCCTGATTCAATGTTATTTGACTGCCAAAGCACAGTTCTTGTCACGTCAGATCTTGCTGTTTTGATGTAAAGATTGCTGTTCAAATAATGGTTTTGAAATGGTTGAATTTTAGTAATCTGCTTGAATAAAATCAACATGAATTCACAAGCACGGAAACCTAGCGTGACCTTATCCAGACAGTTATACTACAGTTACTTTTTAGGGTTCACAGTACAGCAAGTTTATTGAATTGTACGAGACAAAGTGTGCAAGTTGCACAAGCATTCAACCTTTACATAGTTTTTAGATGATCATGGACATCCATAAAACTGTTTTTTTTTTTTTACTTGAGAACTGTCTGCTCTTCATAGCTGTCATTGTGCATTCTTGTTCTCCACAGAAAATGCTGCTGAAAAAGAACTGTGGAGGGAAAACTCGGACTATAAAGATTCGGGTGAGTTCATTTTTGTTGAAAATAAACAAAACCCTCTTGTAGTATTTTGTCACGATGAATGCAAACTATTTATGGTTTGTTAAAAACATACCATAAACAAAAAAAACCTGTTTTTGATGGTTGTCATAAAGATAAATTGTTTATGCAAGTGGTATTCATTTGAATACACACACACACACACACTTGCACACACAGCCTTTCCTTTTATGCAGACCCATAATAGGCAGTCCAGATCAGGGTGTCCATTACAGCAATGATAAGGTTGCTCGGCCCCCATGAACAGCCCGGCCTGTCTTGCCGCCAGCACCTTGATGTCAATCCAACTGCATACTGGGACAGCATCTGGCTACGGCGTTTGTTCCCATGCCCTGCTAGCAGCAGAGCCCTGCCTGAGTCGTCTGAAAATCTGATAGCACTGTCAGATTCCTTTTGCACCCAGCACCCAGCTAAACACTGTTTACTGCAGTGATACTAAACAAGAAGAAAAATGTGCTCTTTTCTTTTTCAGCTTTGTTTGATCTCTTGATCTCACTCAACAACCTTTAATTGCTGAGCTTTCCACTTGTCCCATTAGTGGTGTTAGAAGTGCACATTTACTCTGTAAATGGCTTACACAAGGTATTGTCCCAAGACTGTGTCCCAACTGATCTTCCTGTAAGGTGGTTTTCCAAACACAACCACCAAGAATCATCCACCAACTCAGCACCGCAGATGTGTCTGGGTTGATTTAGTTTTTAGTGTGTGAGGGAAGCATGTTGGAGAGTCGACTGGAACAAGCCCGGGCATCTTGGCACAGAGCAGGGTACTCCAGAAGGATGCACAGTGTGGTGAGAAAAGTGACGTTATTATCACGTTGTGTGGGATAGTGTCAATGGAACCTTATCACACACTTGTTTATGTACACACACACACACACACACACACACACACACTTTCACCAACTGTAGCAGCATCTAGATTGCTCCAATCCTCCATATAGGTATGTATCATCAGTACAAATATGTGAGGATAATCTTTGAGAGTGGTTTAGGAAGAAGAAGTCAGCGGCGATAAGAGATGGAGCTGAGGAGGAGGAAGAGGAGGTGGAGTGTTGTGCGGTTCCCTTGTGGTGTATTTCCAGGGATGAAGTCATTTTCCATTTATAGCCTGGCCGGCTGCTATCTGTTTAGCTCCACTGATACTTAGAGATATTGCTCATTATCCTCTGTTCTCGCTGGCGTAGTTGGTAGTGTTGTTGTCCCCGTCAGTGACGTCTGTGGGCACTGGGCACGTTCCAGTTCATAGATTTTTCTTGAAGTGAGTACACAGTGAGTCTCTGGATTGATGAGCCATTTGGAGGCTTGTGTTGATTGTCTACCCTTTGTGCCACTCTGTGCCGCCATCCATCCTATCTCTCTTTCCCTGTCACGTCTTTTCTCTGCTGCTCCCTCTCTCTTTTATCTGTCAACCCTCCGTTTCCTGGCCAGAATCTAGAAGAGACACTGGATCTGAATGGGGCCCCGGCTTTGACACTGGATTCAAGCATTCAGGGAGTGGGAGTTGTTGGTTGGGTCGATGGTGGTGGTTGTGTTTATGTGTGTGTGTTTTAAGGGGGGGGTGTCATGTGGAAGCAGTAGGAAAACACCGCTTTGGCCTCTACTGCTGCTGAGGCCTCCCTCTCTAGGGGTTGGAGGTGAATAGGAGAGAGGGGTGATGAGAGCTTCCCAGGCTGCAGAAGGCAAGAGTGATGGCGTCTGGTTTCAGCCACTGTAAAGAATGGGTGGAGAGGAAGGCAAAGATTGATTGAGGTAAGGGAAATGGTGCAGATATGGAGAGTGGAGGGGAAAACTAAATTGAAGGAAAATGTGCTGCATACCACTTTGATTTTTTGATTGAGGTAAACTACATGGCTTGGATGTGATGTAAAGGCATTTTTGGTTTTAGGATTAGGACAAACAGATGTTTAAGGAATAGTCTGACATTTTGGGAAACATGATTATTTACTTTCTTGCAGAGAGTTAGATGAGAAGAGCGATATAACTCTCATATCTGTCAAACATGAAGTAAGCAGCCGGGTTGGCTTAGCCAAAGACTTGAAACGGGGAAACAAAAATTGTTGTTTTTCCATATAATTATTATTATATTAAGTATTGTTATTTATCCCTATCTTTAATCAAGAGTGTGGTCTTTCACTTTAAGAGCGTGATTTATTTCACCATTAAAATAAAAAAAAACTTACTTGAGGTTCTTGACTTTGGCGGTCCATGTTGTCCAGCGATCCGCTAGACTCCCGCTCCTGAGTCATGAAGGTGACGTCGTTTTCCTCTCACCGGCCTTCCGTCGGTGTGCTACATGGCTACTATATTATATAGCGCTGGTATACGGTATATATACACGATACTTAAGTGAACTGATCACCCCCCCCACACACACACACACACACATATACCTAGCAGACATATTTTGTTTACAGTGGATAGAGGCTGGCCAACTCCTTACCAAAGCTTCCTGGAGCAAAAATCAGGATGAGGATGATCAGGACATCCTTAACCAGTCCAGTGCCCAGTAGGCCCAAGCAACAATCCATCATAATCCATAATCCATCAAAATGTTTTTTTCCCAAAATGTTTATCTTTAACAGAGGGCTGGTAACACAGTGTGGAAACTTTTCAAATTAATGATCAACAGGACAAACTTTTATCAAACAAGTTCAGCTCCAGGACAAGCGAGATCTTACTGGTGTTCTAACTCGGTGCTGCTTTTGATGTCTGCAAGAACGGAGAGGCTTGTACTTTTGGGGCTTGTTTGCCCCTACTGGGCCCTTAATGTCTGTCATTCTGCAGATGTGACCACAGGACAACTCTGTGGGGATCGCTAACATGGATAGGGAAGCCATCCTGATGTATGCCTCTCCTCCACAGTTGGACTGACTCGCAAGCTACCATATGGAGAACATCTTAACACAGTTCACATCTATCAAGTTTATTGTAACTTCTTCTTGGGCTACGGTTTGTTTTTCCACCTTTCACTTTTTAAAGATAGATAAAACAGCTCTATGTGGTTTTGGGAATTGTTGCCGTGTTACTGTGGCTCAGTTGTCAGTACTGAATCCCTTAAGATGTTGGCTGAAGTCATAGCAACACCTGTAGCTTCACATGCACTGATAATGGGGCCTTGTTTCATTTGCACTGATGTCAATGGGTACTTTTCCAGTAGCAGTGGGCACTCTCAGCATCTGAATGGAATCAGTCAGTTACAGGGATGCATCTATATCCATTCTCAGAGAGGTGTGGATCAGCTCCTAATTACAACAAATCTGTCTCAATGTCCTAATCTTTCTCAGTCCACCTTCTCACAAACTTTGCTTCCCCTCAGCAGGCTCTGGAGAAAGTGCTGTCTCACTGCCAAATCCAACAAAGTCATTTCCTGTCGTTTCCTGTAGGGGGGAAAATGACCAGGGCTAATTTTAGACAGAGGGCTCGCAGAGCCACAAGAAGCAAGGTTCTGCTTGGAGGGGGGGGCGGCTCTGTAAGTGGAAAAGCATTCATGTCACTGAACCCGCAGTGGGAATGAAAAAAAATCAGTGTGAAAATGTTCTAAGGAGGTACAGTCCCACCGCTGCTAGTTTGGGTTTCAGTCACTTTTTTTGACACAGCCACACATTTATGCTGCAAAAATAAAAACTAATGTCACCATTGATGTGAAATGACACGCTGTAACTGACCAATAATACCACGACTCAAGGACAGCAGGTAATCCTCATCATCCATTGGATAAAGCTCAAAAGCTGGATGAACCCAAACACCTACGTCTGACAGGTCTGTTACTCACCATGACCACTCTTCTCTCTCTTTCTGTGTCCTCAGAATCTGACAAGCAGTCGTCCTCCGCCCAGGTACACCTACGATCCCTCCATCTTCGCCTTCCGCTCCTTGAGTACAGTGCCCCCCTGTAGCCCCCTGACCCCGTCCGAGGATCCTTCCTGCTCATAACGAAATTCATCCACCACCAGATAATCCTCTCCCCCCTCTCATCATTCCCAGACGGCTGCTTTTTTGTGGCTTCTGCAGCAAGACCGAGTGATGGGCGCACTATTGCACACTCAGGTAATCCCACCCTGTAACACTGTCACTTTGATCATTGTTCTCCACGTGAAATCGACAGGAACATTTTGAGAATAAAATGGCCTAAACAAAACATTTCCAAGGATACTTCAGGTATTGCATATGTATAGCTCTCTCTGAAAAGATCCTGCAATTGGAGGAAGAATGATCAAGAAAAAAGCATGGACTGTGGACCAGAGGTGGTACAAAGGGACAAGGCCAACCATTTTGAAGCCTGGATTTAGTTCTGGGTTTGGATCAATATTCAAGGGAAATAATGCATGTAAGACAATCAAATGGTTCCAAGGTTTCTTCCTTTGATGTGATTACTGGACATGTTGTAAGGTTCTTGGTTAACTATATATACTAAACATGGCGAGGTGAGTCATCTGATATCTTGTTATTGTTGAGGTGAACATAGACAGTGGTCACATTCATCTGTCTGAAAAACTACTTCTTTGGATGTGTTATATGCAGGTCATGACGAGCTATAACAAACATGTATGACATGTATCTAGTTGAATAGTTGACCTTTGATGATGTACGTTTCTTAATGAATTTGTCACTTTTAGTCCAGGTCAAAGGTAAGTACTGGTATCCTCTTTCCTTGCATGAATTCCACTGTTTTGCAGAAAGAGAGGTATGTGAAAATAAGGAAGTATGACAATAGTTTGCTGCACATTTGGCAAGTGTAATTGGTGCTATGTTATGCATAGCCTATTTGTAGTGTGTCACCCCCCCATATTGTACCTCATTACTTTCTAGGTAGAAGAGGACCACTGGTATCTAAGACATCCCAGTGTTTTTTAAAGATCTCTTAATGCCTTGAAATCACATTCCTGTTGTATTGAATGAAACTTGAGGTAGTTCTCAGCTCCTGAAATGAGCTGATCAATTCATTAAACAAAATGTCAACGCTGTAACTAAGATTTCGCCGAAGTTAATGTAACATTGTGACATGTTTTCGTCCATTGTTGCACAAAATGAATCAATAAATGCCCTGTGGCCTCTTGTTTAGGAGGTGATTTTCATTTGGGTCAATATGTAATATATATTTTGACAAAGTAAAGGGAAAACCTTAATAACTGAGTGGACAAACAATGTGACTGACATGTTGGACAGCGCTCTCCATCACCAAAATACCTTTGTTTGTCAAGGAGCAGTTCTGGTTGCCCCGACTAAGACAGTTTATGTTAGTTTTTCCTTGAATTTTTCACACATAAAATACTTTACAAGGTATTTTTACTATCCTTGAAGCTCAGTTTTTACCTACCATGTATTTAACAAGAGGCACGCTATTCTCCGAATTTATTGGTGAAACGGCAATTCAATCCCACATCCAGGAGGGTTTTAGGTTCCACGACTTTACTGTTTAGATTCAGTCTCACTGCTCTCACCAACACTTTTCATCCAAAAAGGTCTGATAAACTCACTGTACGCTACCTACTTAGCACCTAACACCAGACAGACACATACACTCCATTTACACCTGTTAGTAAAATGCGATCTATATCCAGACTGGAATGGTCTTGATTTTTTGGCATGTTTGTGTAATGGACAAAAGTATGTTTAGACCAGACTTTCCAGGGCCACTAGCCTTATTGCGAGGCATAGCCCTGTCAACACTACACTCTTAAGCCGGTATAGAACCACTGACTTCACTTCATTTGAGTGCATGGGCTTCTGTTTTAGCACTGGAACATCATGGATCTGCCAGGTGGAAGGACAGAGGACTCCTCTCGTGTGTTTGGGGCCCGGGGAAGAATGCTGTCCATCAGCGATTAATGGGTCACAGCACAGAAAAGATCTACAGCCAAGACCACAAGAGGAGAAAGAATCTGGGTTGGGATGTGAAGAAGGCCCTGAATTGTACACCAGAGAGGACGGACGGCTGGAAAATTTAGGGGAGCGCGAATATAAGAAGGTCTTATAGGGGAAATGTGAAATGTGTAAAAAGCTTAGAGCAACTCGCAGGTTATGTACAGGCAGTTTTATTATACATTTATATAACAAAATACAGTTTACATGTCTTTGTGTTTCGAGAAAAGACGACAGGAAAGAGGGTGGAAAGCATAACAGTAAAAAAAGGGAACAGCGCTGAGTGGGATTTCACAGGGCGAGGAATCCTGCTCTAGGCAAACACACACACCAATAGCTGACTCGCTCATAAAGACAATCTTGTTAAAAAGAGAACTTTGAGAAGGTTGGGCTATGTGTGTGTGTCGGTGTAGAGACGCTGACACACACTCCACTTAGCTTGAGTCATTATAAGCTTGCGTTTCATCCAGTAAGCCATCCAAGTGTCCAGATGGTCAGAAAAGCTGCTTCAATGCTCTCCCTCTCTTTTCTCCTTTCTTGCTACACACACTCCTTTTGGAAAAAAAAAAAAAAAAAAGGTTATGCCAGCGATCGACTGAAGCCAAATAGGGGAGGGATACAGATTGGATGTCAGGTGGATTTAACTGCAAGAGGAGCAACCAAAGACCAGAAAGCTGAATTCAGATCAGTTACCGCTCCTGCTCTGTCCCTTTCTATTTTCTGCTTGGACAATATACAATTCAAATAAAAGAACAAAATTCAAGTGCTACCCATCTCTATTATTGCCAGGGGTGAAAAGTGCCAGTGGCTGACTGCCCAGTGTCTGGGGGAGGGGCAGTTCCCCAAGCATGCCAGTTTAATGAGAATTGGAATGGTGCTTTTTTTGTGTTTAAAGCAGCCTGAGAATGCAAATATCCCCAAAAGATAAATAAAAGGTGCAGCAGTATCATCTTCTCTTGTCCTTCTGCAAGTCCCCAGTCTGTTACAGGCTCCTGTCTCTTCAGGCTCTTCTGAGCTGAACCACACGCAGGGACTGGGATCGGTGGAGGGGGTTAATGGTCAGAGCTAAGCAGACTGGAGGGCTTTGTGTTGCAGGTATTATCTGCAGTATAAAAGCTGGTGGAGTGGAGACACAAGAGCTCTCTCTCTCCTATGTTTTCCCTCAGTAGCCGTACTTGTCGTTTAGGTGTGTGCGGCCATCTCCAGTCTGACCTGTGAGTGAAGAAAAGTGAGATTTAGCATCAAGAGGACTCACATTTACATACGAATACATGTTGTATTACATCAGTGAATCCCAACCAGGGGTACTTGTACCCCAGGGGGTACTTGTGAAGTTGCTTGGGGGTACATGGGAAGATTGTAGCTCAACTAATTTGAAAAAAGTAGAAATGACAATTCGAAAAAACAAAACAACAACAAAAAATAAAATTAAACATGTTGCGAGCGTATGAAAAGCAGCAGAGGAGCAGAGCAGAGTTGTAATAAAACAGTTGTTACAGTATAGTTAGCTAAAAGTAATGAATGGTTGAATTAAATGGCAATATCAAGGAAGCGGTACTTGAGTTTATCTAACAGGGCTGGCGGGGTACGTCTGACAAAAGGTTGGGAACCACTGCATTACATGTAAGAAAGGAAGGAAGGAAAAAAAATAGAACACAAAACAAAATAAAATGCTTAAAACGTCTAGACAACCACTAGAACAAATTCACCCAGTTGACCGGTAAAGTGCAGCTCCCTAACGGCTGACTTGTACACAATCTTCAAACCAATCACAATCCGAAAATGGCGCAATTAGTTCTGACCCTGAATCCAAGCTCAGTCTGGCAGCCTTTTCATAGTTTTTTCATTTTTATTCAAGCTTATCTTATCATTTTTAAGTGACTTTGATCTGCATTCCTTAGTGAACAATGAAAATGTCGCTGCAATTTCAGCTGCATAAATGGACCATGAAAGCCTGTTTACTTCCTCTCGCCATGTCCTCCCCTTCATTCCTGCTCTGTAGGCCAGGAACATACATGCCTTGTCAGTCAGTGTCAACCATCTAGAGAAGATGTAGAAGGCCCCTTTCTCCATTGGGACAGTATGAAAATGGCACTGGTGTTGTGTCAAGTTCTCCTAGGTACCTACTTTTTCGCCCCTATTTACCAGGTTTGAAAACTTATTCTGGAAAAAAGTCTACAGATTTGGACAAAGAACGTATGTCTCACTTATCAGAACAAACAGCAATAGGGTTAAGGTCACACTGCTTGTTTAATAAGCTTGACTATGACCTAAGGACATGATAATCAGTCAGTAGGTCAGTCCTGGAGTCAGATCAGTCAGGCTGTTTACCTGAAGGAGGCACCCAGACACAATAATCAGGGTCGTCCTCTGGATACTGTCCTGAGAGCTGCACTGGAGGCTGTGGAGACAAATCATGACGAAATTCTATTTAGTCACACTTTCTGTATAATTAAAGGTTTGTTCTTGTGTCTGTGTGTGCGTGTGCATGTGTGTGTGTCGGAGGGGGAGGGGACTACCTTGCTGGGGCCCATCATTTTCTTTTTCACATTCTTTCTTGGGCTGGGCTCTGCTGCCGGCTCTCTGTCGCCTTCTGCTTTGGGCTCTATGGAGACATACAGTAGGTGTACATTAGAGGTGGTGCACCAATACCACTGACACACAATAATCAATAGTCAATATTGGAGAGAGTGCAGCGACTAATGTGGAAATAAAACACAGTGCCCACCTGGACTGGACGGGCCCACAGCCTTGTTGCTGGTGCGCTGGGGAACCTGCTCCACTGCTTCAGCAGAATCCTGCCCTCGCCTCTGTTTGCGGCTGTGCTCTAATATGAATGAACAAATATGAAGCGTCATAATTAGGATCTGCAAGTTTAAAACAAATCAACACTGCATTTATAACAACTGCTTCTTTTCTGAAATCTTTCTAGCATTTTCAGTCTATTATTTTAACATTGCAAATGTGAGTCACAGGGACAGATAGTTCCTGACTTTGCACCTAAAATGTAAATATAGATATGCTGGATACTTTATCAATAAAAATACATGTTTTAAAAACTAGAATCTATTAAATCTTAGTGATTTTTTTCTTTACATAACTATGTATGGATGAGACATGGACAACAGTATGATTTTTGTATGTACTGCAGATCTACTGCCACCCAGTGGCATAGGAAATTCATATTCAAACTTAGGAACATGCTATGAAGAATTCAGGAACACAGAGGGGACATTAATGTCACCTTAAAAAAACCGTCCTCCAGTTCTTGTGGCTTTTTACCTTTTGGCCGCCCGGAGAGAGTGCTCTCCTGAGACATGGACTCTTCAGAGTCAACATTATTCTCAGTAATAGTTGCACTCTCTTCGTCAGCATTATCCTCATTTTCCCCTTCCGCCGCCGCCGCCTCCTGCTGCTCGTCCTCTTCCTCCTCCTCTTCTCCACCAGGTGGAAGTTCTTTCATGTTGAAGAGCTCTGCAGGCAAGTTGGGGCGCTTAGGAGGCAACTTCTGCGAGAGAGAAGAAAGCATCAGCAGTAGAGGGAGAGACACGGAGTCATCCAACATGAGAAACGACACCTACCCCGATGGTTCCGGTCTTCAGTTTGAATTTGCTCCCTCCCTTCATGGCTCCAAACAGCGGTAAGGTCTTTTTAGGCTTCTCTGGCTCTGAGCTACCACTATCACACAAACACACATCAAAAATACAAAAAGTGAAACAAAACTATTTAAAAAGTGTTTAAATGTGGCCTATATTATATTATAAGAAATTTTTTTTCCATAAATTGCACCACAGTTAACTCCAAGGAAGCTATAAAACTCATTCCTGTACTAGTCCTTAACATAATCTATATGGAAGATTTGCAGGTGCTTCAGGAGTCTGGGTATTTGCTTAAAATAGAATTCTCAGGTTTCTGAGAGATTCTAGAACACCCAGGAGGACACCTTGAAAGTGGCACAATGTCTAACCTCGGTAGCAATGAGGGCATCTGGGCGGGCCGTGTGAGCTCGACCAGTTTGCGGAGCCTCTGGGCGTCTTTGCGCAAGTCGGCTACGTGCACGTGAAGCTTCCTGCGCTCCACGGCGTCCATCGCTGCCTCGCTCCGCACTGCGGTCATGAAGGCATCCAGCGGGTCCTCGGTGGAAGAGCCGCAGGAGTCTAAGAGAGATAGATCATTTTTTGATCCCTTCACACTAAATTAAATGGTACTTTACTATCTTTACTACAAACTGCGACTTCCTTGACTTGCAAAAGGATCTTTTAAATCATATTCATGGCGTAATTCAAACGGGATCAAAACATTATTTGTCTCTCGCACGTATTTTTTTCCGAAATAAGGTCCTATGGGGGACACCAGAAGGTGAGGGACTCCGCCTCTCTATACCAGGCCATCATGACTCACCTCCCCTACCAGCACTGAGCTTTTTCTGAGTCTCTGCCAGCTCCTTCTCCACCTCTGACAGTTTGGCCACCTGCATGAAAACCAAATACATGATTGTTAGCACAGAAACATACAGTATGCTTAACGTTATAGACAATCGCAGTTTAAATCAATACACCTTAGAGCTTCATGCTAAACACAACAAGTAAATAAGGTGACGATATATAGAATATTGTAATATTCCCCACTTCTGTGTATAAACAGTAGCAGATTTTTTACCAATGATTCATAGGTCTCAGGCCGCTCCTCAATTTTTCCCGCCTTTTTCATTCTCTCCTGCCTCTTCTTCTCCACAGCGCCGGTTCGATCCAGGAAGGTGTCATCATCACTGTCGTAGTAATCCTCATCTTCCCAGTTCTTCTTCTTGCGCTTACGGGACACTAGAAACATGATGTAAAACAGAAAAAAAACAAAACCCTATTATTGCAATCTCCGTAACTGCGAGCTGGAACCTCTCCAGACGGCAATTCAGAGTTCTACTTTCAGACATTCCCACTGGAGCTGAGTTCACACCTGCTTCCTGGCGCAGCAGTCCTCTGGCTTCCAGCATCCGACACGCCTCCAGGCAGCACTGGACGGCTGCTTCTTTCTTCTTCCCCGTGTGGGTCACCTCGGCAACCAGCTGCCGGCCCATGGCGTCATCCACCGGAAGCCTGACAGAAAGATCAACATGAACTGTTGTGACTCTATACACACGCACACTTCACAACAATATACACATTTTGTAAACTTAAATCATAAAGCAGGGCGTTTCACGACACTAACTTTATTCTGCAGAGCCAGCTGCCGTGGCTTTTATCTTCATACTCAAACTCCAGCTCCTCTCCTAAGACAAAGGATGCCAGAGTTAAAGTCAAGAAATTAAAGAAACAACCACAAAACAGGGCTCGTACAGCCTTTTAAGAGTAAAACTCAAGCACTTTCAAGGTACCTAAACCAAAAATTTCCAGACTCTCCAAGCCTTTATCATCACATCTAAACTGTGTTAAACAAATATGACGACGGGATCGTTTCATTTGAAATATTAAAAGATTTTTGGTTTACATGAGTGACTGTGTAGATGATGAAACACCAGATTATGTTGAAGACTTTGTACGAACCTTGACAAAAACAGAAGAATTAGACATCTGTGGATTAACAATAAGTCTCCTCACCTTCCCTGTCATAGAAGCCCTGCAAAGCCTTCTTTGGGTCTTTCAGGTAGGCAGCTTCCTGGTCCTCGTGGAACTCGGTCGAAAACGGGTTTTCCTCGTTCTCGTCTTCCTCTGGAACGGCCTCCTCAGCTGCAGCGTGGATTCATGGAGACAGGTGGAATCAAAGGAAAGGAGAGAACAAACACGCCTCATGAGAACGTCGACGTGGCAATATGTCAACGCAGGCGACACGCAACATACTGCAGCATAACTCTGCAGCCAGCAGAAGAGCTCACCCATTCCCCACGAACAGCCCGAGTCTTCATTTGACACTTTGCTCTTGTTGCTTTCGCCTTCCCCGTCTTCCTCCTTCTCCTCATCATCATCAGAACCGTCTCCCATCATCCTCCTCTCCAGCTCTGCCTTCTGTTTCCGGGCTCGCTCCCTCAGCTCCGTCACTGTTAGCTCAGACTCCTCTTCCTCATCAAACTCTGGACCCTGTGGAGGCAGGAGGAATGGGCGAAGTGGAAAGGTGATGAAGACTTAATGTTTTATCGCTACACATCCAGTAGTTGTGAGTGTTTGGAACACAATGTCAATTGATTTCTTGTTACAAGAAAACTCCACCGATCCATCATTGCACTCCTATAACGTTGTTGGGCATTCTTCTCTGCCGCCTACATTACCCACAATGCAACTTAACCACCAACAGTTCATCAGAGATTCGGGTGTGTTATCCCAGTTAGCGGCTAATATATCCTTGAGCCTTCTTTCTAACTCTGCACCCCCAGATTTTTTTCTCATTTTCAAACTTTAAGTCTTCAGCCCCAACCGACGCCGACTCATGCGACATGACTTGAGGCAATTTATCAGACTTCACACAGCTCCTTCTTTACACTTCATACAACTTTGTTTTTTTTTTTTTTTTTTTACATACGCAGTACTCCCAAAGTAAACAGGCACTGATGTGTAAAATCGGTGGAGTTCCCCTTTAAATTCAGACAAAGTGCAGAGAGAAATGTTATATAATAATATATATATGAACAGATCTTAAAAGGTACAATGTTAATACGGGCTGCTCTTGATTTAACGGTGGTTGTTTTTTTTGTTAATATCGTTCCCAAATAAATCTTGAACTTTCTTCACAGCAGACATTTTGACTTAGCAGAAAAGGCACTGGTGGAACAAATAACATCAACGATGACCCCTGGATAACGTTATTAGTTACATCTGTGTCTGACAAGTCAAAATGTCCGCTGTGAAAAAGGCCTCTTCTACTCCACAACTAGCTTCACTCCACATCCTTGTGCAACCGCTCTGTGCCCCACCAGGGGGGGCTACCTCCCAGTTAAAGAAAAATAAAAACACTGGTTTAGTCTATAAAATGTATTTTTTTTAATTTTTTTCCATTTGAATTTATTTGATAGGGAGGACGCAATTAAATATAGTTCCAATACAGAGCATGAAACTGATGTGCTGCACAGAGAGTTTATAGCTGTTACTAATGTTCAACTCTTGTCCCTAGCTGGGCTTTTACTTTTACAGTGTAATTAAAGTAATTAAAAAATTTAAATACACAAAAGTAGAAAATGCTTGTCAAAATTTCCCAGAAGAATGTCTACAGATTTCTTGTTTTGCCAGTCCAAAATGAAAGACATTCAACCAGCAGTAATAAAATAATTTTCTGTCAATCAACTGATAGAAGAATCAAGAAAACGTTAATAAATTGCTGTTTCTTGTTTGTTTTTCTGTTTATCGGAAGTTCACAGAACAGACCAAAGAGGCAGCCCTCAAACACAATAAGGTTTTCCAAATGAGGAATCCCATAGTGCAGTCACATGGGTTGTTGTCTACTTATCAATAAACTTTGCTTTCTATAAGACTGAACTATCTCTTGAGCAATGTTGTGCTTCTGGGCAGGGATGCAACAAACTGTTTTTTTTCCATTATTGATCATTTATGTTTTAAATAAACTGATTAATTAGTCATAAAACATCTGGAAATAGTGAAAAATGCCAATCACAGTTTCCCAGAGGCCAAGGTGATGTCTTTAAATAATATAAATGACAGCCAAGCAGCAGTGGGAAGATTGCAAAATATGTGATAGCCTACATGATGTAAAGAAAGCTGTCTGTGTTATCCTTAACATATTCATGTCAGCATCTTAACTGCAGGTGTAAAAGGGGGGTCCACAGCATGATTTACCTGCAGGATAAAAAGCCTTGTGCTCCCACCAAACTTTAAGACATGCCCCACACGGAGTCTGATGTAGGTCTTCGGGGGGATCTTGTTCTTGTTCACCGCGGTGCCGTGTGTGCTGCCCAGGTCATGGACGTAGAACCCTCTCTCTTCTCCGACAGACTCTCCCTCTCCAGCCTGGCTGCGGTACTGAATCACCGCATGGTACCTGGAGATGGAGGGATGCTCCAGAGAGACGTCACACACAGGTAAGCGTCCAACCACGCAGTAACTTCTCTGTGTGAGGGGTACCGTGTCCACTATGGTGCCGTTTTTAAGGATTTCCAGGGCATAGGGGATATCTGGAGCCCTGCCACCCCAGAGCGGCTCTGTATACGGGAGAGGGGGGAATTTACCAGGCAGGGGCCCTTTAGTAGGAAGCACCATGGGTTTAGCTTCTGGCTTGGTTTTGACAGGAGCCACATTCTTTTCTTTACCGCTTTTTTTGTCCCCTTCTTGGCATTTTTCGGTGTTTTTGTTTTCATTTACAGGACCCGAAGAATCCTCATTAATAGTGTCTACAACTTCAGTTTTGTTATTTTCTGTCACACGTTTTGTTTCGGCCGCCGTTGGTTTGGACGGAGCAGCGACGCTACTGCGTTTGCTGGCGAGGGAAGGTGCTGCGAAAATAGCCGGTTTCTTAAAAGTGTATTTTGTTTCCGCTTCAGTTTTGTTTAATGCGTTCTTTTCAGGTTCACCGCCATTCTCCGTGGCCGAGCACTCGTCCGTTTCCATTGCAGAATTCATTTCTTCAACCGTATTTTCCACAGACACGTCTGACGGCGGGGAGGCGGCCATGTTTATTTGGTGCGACGTTGAATTTTGCTCGGGTTTTCTGCATCTATAAAACTCACAAAACAGCTAATAAAGAATATGGTAAAAAAAAAAAGGTCGCTGTAAAATTATTTAGAACACTACTACACGGCATGTTAATAGAATCTATAATTTTATCCCTGTCAAAATAAATGGTTTGTTGCAGAACTGAACATCTTGTTCAGCTGTTCACCCGAGTTTTTGGCAACAAGGACGACGAAGCATAGTTCCTGTGCAACTTCCTTCAAAGATACAAACGCCATCGGTTCCAATTATTAACAGACCTTTCATTCATCTCTGTGTAATGTGAGTTACAGTTGCGTTTTTAACTTATATTTAATTTAACTAGCTAAACATGCATGCTGCGTGCTTGACTAGCTGGCTTGAATAAGAGTTGTTTGTTAATGCGATCTCTCTTGTATGCTCATACAGTACCAAACTCCAGTCAGACACCTGCCATTCTGTGTAGTCTTGCTATTCGGCAAACAGACACACTTGTTAAACCTTGACTTCAGAGCTTACGTGAATCAGCGTAATTTACCCCACAATTCGGCATACATCAAGTACACTTTATTACGTTTCCAATACCTTTTTAAACATAACATTGCATCACTTGCTATTCCCACTGTTTTGTTGATTATGAAGGCAGTGCGATCCTATTATAATTGCTAATATTTCATCCAAAACGTGTTAGTGGTTAGTCACATGTATGCCGAAATAATCACTAGACAAGTACATTGTTGTAACGGGCCTTAAAGCATTGTCTATGGGTTGTGCACGTTTGCCACCATGCAATTCGTAATACATTTCGCAGCTAACATTTGGCGTGATTTTTCCTTGGCACTAAGTTGTTAACTGAAGATGGTGTTGTTTATACCCACTTCACTCCAACTTCCTCTCCACCTTTTCAATTTTCAGACTCAGTGGGACTTTGAATCCGGCTTGTGTCTTTTATCACTCATCATGATGCGGTACTGGGGCGAGATCCCTGGACCTGCAGGGGCTCCTCCCAGTCGCAGCTCCTTTGACTTGCTCCAGCGTGAGTTTCGCTCCGTGGAGATGCAGGACCCTCCCCTGCACCAACCCTCGGCCCAGCGTCCGCGGCCCACCACGATGCTGGACATCCCCTCAGAGCCCTGCAGTCTCACCATCCACACAGTGCAGCTGTGTCAGCATGCCCGCCGCCTGCGTGGCCTCTTGGCAGCGGCCCAAGCCCAGGCTCAGGGTCAGAGCTCAGCGTCCTCTGAGGGTGGCAGCAGGCTGGAGGAGGCTGATACCAACCTGCCCCTGCATCCTCCCACCCCACCTGCCATGCCAGATGACTTGCTACCTGTGGACAGCAAAGCTCCACGGCAGCCCTTCCAGCTCCGGCACAGTGACCCCGAAAGTGACTTCTATAAGTAAGTTAATCTGACTGTGTAGCTGAGCCAAGATGCTGCACTCCTTTTTTGTGATTAAATATGTTTCATGTTTCTTTACATCTTATCCAACATTCCACAGATATAATCTCAGTCAATTCATCAAACAGTCATTATTCATGTCCTTTCATCTCCTCTGGATCTTCTATCACAAGGGGTAAAGGCGAGCCTGTCACAGAGCTGAGTTGGCCCTCCTGCAGGCAGCTCCTTTATCAGTCAGTGGCCACTGTCTTGGCCCACGCTGGCTTTGAGTCAGCCCAGGAGAGCGTGCTGGAGACCCTGACCGACCTGGTCCATGAGCATTACCTGCGCCTCACCCGCCTGCTTCGGGTGGCGGTGGACCGGGAGGCTCGGCTCGGAGCCAGTCCCTTCCCAGACGTGGTGGAGCAAGTGTTCCATGAGGTGGGCATCGGCAGCGTGCTGGCCCTGCAGCGCTTCTGGCAAGTGCGGATCAAGGACTATCACAGCTACATGCTGCAGGTGAGGGTGGCAGTGGGTCATAACTGTTCGGTTGTGCTATTTGACAATATATACTGTAAGATGATATACATTTGTCAACCATCCAAGATTTTGGCATACTGTTTATACCATGGTATCTGTATTAACATCTCTGGTTGTATTAGGCCATTGTGGTCAATGTGCAGGACTGTTTTATGGCAATATGGAATTTTTAAAGGATTTTTGCATCAAGTACCTTGATATGTCGGGTATTTAATTAACTGAATTAGCCAAAAACAGATATTCCTGTCTGTTTATTTTATTCATAAACAAGTTTATCTTCCAGAAAATGTATTTATGTCAGTAAATATACATATTACAACATAAAATTACACATACCGTGATAAAGGATTTTATCCATATTGCCCACTACTGTGTGCATATGGTGTTCAACGTAGTGAATATTTTTTTGAAATTGATATGCATCATAAAGCAGTTTGCTTTGCAGCGTACAAATGGCAGTAGAAGCCATGACACAGACCAGCAGCAGAGTTTCTTCACACTGTCTCTCTTATCGGTTTAGTGCTGAAACGACTTGAAGTGAATAGTCTATTTACGGAAAATGAATTCTCAGCAGTGTTTATAACTGATTCATTGTTTCAGTCATTTATGAAGCAAAAACATGAAATATTTTCTAGTTCCACTCCACTTTGTATCATTGTAAATGGAATATCTATGGGTTTTGAAGCTTTGGTTGCACCAAACAAGGCATTTGAAGACAGGGTTTCTGGCAGCATTTTATAGTGGAGATTCCCCACCCAGGCTGAAATAAATTGTGCCTCCATTAATGTCACAGAAATTATTACTTCTCTATGAAATAAAATTTTAGATTATTAATAAGTTTTAGGAAAAGAAGCAGTGGCAGTGCATCACAGAGCAAAGGACACATACAGTATTTAATGATTAAGGTGACTATTTAAATCGTCATTTTATAACTACACTTATGATGAGACTGATGGGTCACGTCGTACATTTGCTTTGCACAAGTTAATCAGAGCAGCTTAGTTTGGAAATGTAAACCGCCCCAACAGTCGATCAGAAAATATTGGCCACTTGGCACAGTGCTGAGAAAGCGTTAATAATAAAACATTTTCCTCTTGCAGGTGAGTAAGGATCTGTCAGCGGAATACGAGCAACTGGTGAACCCAGAGAAGGCTCTGGAGGACTCCAAGCCCCTGAGGATCAAGGAGGAGCCCATGAGTGACATCTCCTTCCCTGTTAGCGAGGAGCCCGAGGCCGACCTGGCCTCTGGGGACCAAGCTCTGCCCATGGGGGTCCTTGGGGCCCACGGTGAGAGGCTAGCTTCAGGCCTGGAAGGTGACCATTCTCCTCACACCTCAGGTGAGACCAGCCTTAGAGATGCATAGATGCAGGTACTGCATTTAGCTAATTTACTGGCCATAAAACTGTCCAAAGCTGGATTTATAGTTGACGCGAGGGGTTAATAGGAGTTCCGGTGTAGATACTGTAACTACGGCCTAGGGTTGGATAGTTCAGCATCAGATTTCTCCCACTGATACAACCCCCACTGTACTGTATTGTACGCTATCGGGGCATGTTGTGCTTTAATTATTTATTCTTTCATTCACTTTGTGATACGAGTAATCTCTATAAACAGATATCTGTAGGTTGGATCAGGCGATTTATTAACCATGAATCATTAAACGGGCTCTGTTGTAGTAGTGTGGCACATCTTTTCAGATACCAGTCACTGTATGAAAATTCAAACATATAAATGTTTCTGTTTACAGTCACATGTTTGTTTTGGGGTAAACCTCTTGAAGCAGAGAATTTTGCTTTTCATTTATTTGATGTTGGAGAGGTTTTGTTCTTCCTCTTAGCTGATGTAGCAAGGTGTTAGATCTCCTACTCTGAAAATGTTTACCTCCTTCCAAGATATTGCCACCTAAAAACCTCTCCCTCTGCCTGTCAGTGCCACTGCTGCCCTGCATCAGTATTGCTGCCTGTTCTTTCAGCCCCACCTCCACCACCCCAGCATCCACCTGCAGGCTCCGGCTAGGGGGTTTAAGATATTTGCTCATCACTCCCCAATATCTCTATGTAAACATATCTGCGGGGAGTATCACTCCCCAATATCTCTGTGTAAACTTATCTGTGGGGAGTGATGAGGTCAGGGCCTAGACGCCAAAATCTAAATATGTTCTGCTGCTATAATAAACATTTCAAACGTGAGTCGTCTGACTGAAATACCAAAACAAACACCAAAGAGCCAAATATTCTTTGCAGAATGAAGCAACACGGTTTACTGTGAACATAGCTGGAATTTTAGGAAGCACCACTCATACTGGGGGCAGCTACATGCTGTAAATTCAGGTTACTCTTTTAATGCAGTGGAGTTCACCAATTATGTTGAGGAAAATCATAATTCACCTTTGCTAAATTTGTTCTCCTCCCTTATAAGGTGGGGGCGGGGCCAACCATTCCCCGCTGTGGCCGCAGGTCAAAATGGAGCCGCAGGACGGCGAGGAGGGCCAGGGTGGTGGCCACCATCATCACCACCATCACCACCACGGTGTCCTGGGTGGAGATGTGTTCGAGGAGGCGGGGCCCATGTCCACCATGAGCGAGTCAGGAGGAGACATGGCGCCCTCCCCCGGAGGCGTGGCGTCAGACGCCAGCTACGCTTCGCATTCGCCTGACTCCTTGATGGGCACCTCGCCCGTCTTCAACCAAAGACCCAAGAAGCGGGCGAAGAAGATGTGAGGACGAATTTGTGGATGCAAGAAGCTCAGAGAAGTGGAATCTGAACTAATGGCCACTGCATAGACTGACAGAGACATTAATGTCTTGGACAAACTGAACTGTTGCGGGGGGGGGGGATATATTTTGTAGATTTTCATGTTTGTTTGTATGAGTATAATTTCTCTCAAAAGAGCTGAAGATATTGCCATTAAATATATTAATGGGGTTTTTTGTTAGAAGAATAAAAATCTTTTGAAGTATCAGTTTTGAGTTACTAAGTGTGTTTTCAGAAAATATGACAGGAGGGTTAGCCTAATAAATTGAAGAACGGGAGAAATTAAAATGGTCCAAAAGCAAATGATTTAGTTAAACAGCTTAATAATTCAGCAGAATGGTTTGTTTACCCATGCTATTACATTTCTTTCTCCTCACATACTAATTACTGCCTGTGCCATTCATTACGATTAAAAGATGCTCCGCCACAAAGGAAAAAAATTTTTTTTTCCTCATGAACATGCCCTTGCACATTATGATGTATTTCCAACTCCTCATTTCCCTGCCGCAGTACACACTACATGTAGCCCAATACAGCTGAATGATCCACTCGGAGACACACACACACACACACACACACACACACACACACACACACACACACACACACACACACACACACACACACACCTGTCAACCTGAAGCCACTCTGCTAAGCATCTGTTTCAGTAATGAGGCAAAGCTGCGAATGCAACACCAGAGGCAATTATGGCTTGGTTGTCTGCATCATGAAGGCAACATCAATCCAGCCTTAATGGCAAATTAATTATTGCATGCATAGTGTGCATGCTGAATGAGCAGGCCTGTTTCAATACATGTGATTTTCTTTTGCGTGGGCCTCTGTCACTTTCCCAGTCAGGCAGGTAATTATCTAAAGAGCTGATGGGGTCATATGTATTGATATTCAACTAGCTGCATTGGTAGTTTAATTATGATCTTTGCGCCGCACCTTTAAAAAATGCGTGATTTGCAGTGCTGTGTGTGTTGGAGCAGCTGGAAAACAAAATCTGTATTCCAGACTTGGGATTGAAATGACTCCCCTTGTAGATGCTAATAACTGTAAAGCTGGTTGTCACCTGGATCTAATGGGACTCCAGAAAATTATTTAAAAAAATTATTTTTTACAAACTCTTTCTTTATGCTACATGGAACATTTATTATTCAAAATGATAATATATAAAAATCAGTAGTAGCAGTATTTTCTCCACTGTATCTATGAAAAATCTGTCTTGGTTTAATTACCTTCTGTTCAAATTGCACCTAAGAAATCAACAGCTGTGGCCATTTAACTATTTACTCTAAACAGGTGACACTGCTCAAACCGCACAAAACACAAGTTGATTGTGCATTATAAATAAAAATTGTGAACTCTTAGAAAGTTAGTCTATAGCCTGCAAAATAGAAACATTTTCAATGGTCACTATTGTGGCCGATGGGAGTTTAACACACAGCCTTACTATATTTGTGCTGTGGCAATGTGACCCCTCAGTTTGTTAACAGCTGCTGAGTTGCTTTGCGCTGGGGAGAAAAGGTGTAATTACAAAAATGTCAAGATGTTTTTTGAGCAGGGGTCTCTGAGAGGGGCCAGAGCGTGCTCGGAGCCGGAGAAAGGACCCAACAAATGATTAATTACCTTCCTAGGTGCAAAGTCATTAATTTAGCACAAAATTGAATCTTTCCAGCCAAGTTCTGAGTTTGTGAGCAGAATGAGGAATATGTTTCATTTTTACACAATGAGCTCGGATGGTGCTTCAGGACGCTCATTTGTCTGCTTTTGAACAAATCACATGTAAAGTGGAAATGAGACACTCAGCCCAAAGTAATGTCATCATAGGATTTCTCAGAATTCTATTCATTGTAATCACATTAGACATACTGTACGTCTGCAGTGGAGATTAAATTAATTATGAGATATGAGACATGAGATGATTGTATCAACAGAAGGATGAATTGCCAGACATATGGGGTGTGACAGGTACAAAGGGCCCCATGTTACACATGCCACTGTTAAAGCCATTTCACTGCACCCCAGAGACGAGAGAGTTGATTGCACGGCGTCACAGTCTCAGTCTGAACCTATCAATGGATGTTTTCTCTTGGGTGATCTGACTGAAAATGTAAAATGAAGCGAGACTTGATGCAGTTTCATCAACTTGGAATTCATCCATTACTCTTGTTCATTTTTTGTTTGGAAAATGGCCAAAAGTATAATTAGGAGTTACAAATGAAACCCAAGAGTTCATCAGAAAGTGTGAGTCAACTACAAAACAAGCTGCAGCTCACTGAAAGTTGAGGCTCTGTGAAAGTCAACTTACATCACTCACACCATGGACGCACTAGCGGTGTTATTAACTAAGTACATTTAGTCAAGTACTGCACTCAGATACAATTCTGAGGTACTTGGAAATATTCAAGTAAAGTACTTGAATATTTCCATTTTATGGTATTTTACAATTCTACTCCACTACATTTCAGAGGGACATATACTTTTTTACTCCATTATATGAGACCGCTGCAGCTACTTTCAGATTAAGATTATACATAAAAATATATGATAAGCTTATATAATATAATGCTTTGTTAAAGATATTCCAACCTTTGGCAGGTGAGCCCTTACAAAAAGATCACTATCTACTTGGGGCTCCTTGTTTAGTTTCAGATGAAGTTGTTTGTGGTTCCACCAAAGAGTGATTTCCCTTCTAAACTTCTGGTTACATTTAAATAACTGTTCAAGGCCCCAATGAGGGAAAACTCTCCAATATTTTCCCAAGATTAGAGAAAAGGCCAAAAATGAAGTCTAAATATAGCACCAGTATAATCCATCAGAAGTCTCTTTTGGTGTTTATAACTGAGTGCAACACGATGAATGCCTTCCAGCAGAGACTGTGTGAAAATGTGCACCGTTATCAACATATTTAAACAATTTCACATCTCCCCCGTCTCTATGACGGGCAACTTTTCACTCCGTTCTTTGCTCGTGGCCATTTGGAACAATTACAAACAATTTTGCCTTCTGATGTGGTTGGATGACCACCCAGCCCTTATCTTGTGACCCTTTGACGGGGCCCGCCCCCTAGGGTGCGAACCACTGGACTAACTTAATACAAGTTAAAAGTAGCTCCACCTTGAACAGCTACAAAAGCTACTTGATTCAGTATTAACAGCCTAATAATAGGGACAATTCTTTTGCATAATGAGTACTTCTATTTAAACTTGAAGTATATTTTGCTTTATATATATGTATATATACCTCTGTACTTGTAAGGAATTTGAATACAGGACTTTAACTTGTAATGGAATATTTTTACATTGTTACTTGAGGAAAAGGATCTGGGTACTTCTTCCAGCACTGTGTAACACAACGAGGAATTCACAGTACCTGATGCAACTGAGTGTTAGACCAAACCTCTATACTGTTATATTTGAGCTTCTCATTGTAGTATTTAGAGAGGACTTGTCCCTTAAAAACATACCAAAAGCAAATTGATATGCAGTCCAGTCTACCCATGAGCCTTATTTGCCCTAAAACCTTCCAGGCAGGCCTTGAACACAATTCCCACAGTGATTGGCAGAATGTAACCCATAACCTCAACCATAAAGCATTTGATTGGTAGAGCTCAGTGGGGAGGCAGTAGTCAGTGTGGGGCACCCAGGGCAAAATAGTCAATTTCCATGTAGCCCTGTGTAATGTGCTTTCATATGATAGCTTTCATCCTAAAAGAATAAAGTCGACTCTGAAAATGGGGCCACTCTACAGCAATCTATTTTACTGGAAACAATATTGGTCTTGAAATGACACATTTCTGTGGTACATTAGCCTGATTTCTTTAGCGGCAGTTCACCGACCCTCCATCGGAGGGCAGTCTTGTGCCACATACAAACTGGAGCCGGACTGTAGCCTCTTCTTCAAACGCAGGATTTAGCATTCTCCCAGTTACCTCAGAGACCTGGGCAGTCCCAGGAGCGAGCGATAGTTTTAAGGCATCAGAATGCTGCAGAGTAGCGAAGTCGAGATGTCACAAACGAATACATTTCCTCAACACGTGGCAATAATTAGCTTGCTGTTGCTACTGCATGCCCACATCCCTGAATGTCAGGCCTGGTATCTAAGAATGGTATCTATGTATCTAAGAAACCAAACCTGTAATGCCATACCAAACCAATGAGCACAGTGCACAATCAGTTAGCTATGTTCCTCATCAAGACAAAAGACATTTCTGCAAGCCTGTCACTTTTCAGTATTGCCCCAACTGTGATGTCAGTTTTTGATCTTAATATGCATTTCATTTTACTGAAAGGTGCACCTAAAAATCAGCTTTCAATCCTTAATTGCTTGTCACCGGTGGCAGACGGTTGTTCAGTTAGGTGTTTCTCACATCTGCCTTTGCAGCACAAGAATAACCAAAGAGCATGAGAACATCTCAGTATCACAGGGTTTCAATATGTTGCATTTTAAAGGGATGACAGGAGTTAATTGAGCTTAAGTAAGGGATTGTGCCTGCCTGCATTTAGCTGGCAGCAAACTCACAAAAACAGCACCACCATTTTCTCATTCCATTCCACCACAATTGATATGGCTGCCGGTAATGCACTTTAGATGATGGTACACTGATATCATAAAGAATCCTTCAATCCCTCCCCGCACAATCTACTGTACAGCACAAGCTCTTAGTGTTCATATTCATTAAAGTGGCTCCAATTTAAACATGGCCGAAATTGCCTCTGTATGGTTAACAGGGCGAAAATGCTGCTGTGTGCTTTTGCATTCATCTTTATACAAAAAAAGATTGATTTTGTTCTTTTTGCTTCAGATTCTCCCACAAACAAAAGAAATAGAAACGAAAGAAAATGTAAAAACAAAAACATAATACAACATGAAAAAAGTTAATATGAATGGTTTTTGAGACTCCTATTATTATTCCTTGTCTTACTTCTATTTGGGGGATTATCATGCCCAACATTTTGGAACTGCGTTACAGTGTGGGCTACAACTTGAGCCCCATTTTTACTAGCCTATATTTGTTTATATTTTGGAAAACTAGCATCATTAGAAGTATGCAAAATTAGCTATTAGCAGTTCCTGTTTGCAATATACCCATGGATGTACAACCACTGAAAACTTAAAAACAAAGTAAGCTCTGGATTTAGAAGGAGCGTCTTCTTTTCTATGGTTTCTAAGCGGACTTATGGAAGTTTATTCACGATAGACATTGCAGGTAATGGAGTCCTCGTAAAAGTGTATGTCACCGAATCTAACAAAAAATGTGTATCATGTCTGTATGTTCAGATTTGACAGTGTTATGACTTTGAGAAAGGAGTACAATTTGTGACGCAAACTGCAGCAATCGGGCACTAATGGTTTTAAAGTACCTAAATTGCCTCCATGAGCTGCCTGTCACAGCCACTGCTGACCGTGTTATCAGTATCTTTGCCTCATGGCTCTCCTTCTGCCCCCCCAACACTGCTGCAAAAAGGGCAGTAAAATGGCATTCATCATTGCTAATAAAATGCTACAGTGTAATTGTGCCAGTTTGACGTGCTGGAATGCAGCAGTGGGGTATTTTTTTTTACAGGCCATGTACTGTATCCTCAAACACAATTGTCCAGGAACTGTCCCAGAAAAAAAAAGGGTCACTGGTTTTACCTCCCGCCTTGTGGCCAGTTCTTGGAAAAACGGCTGTGTTAAGTCTGACACACTGTCATGAGCCCACATCGGTTTGTCACACCGCGGTTGTGAAGCTGTGACACTTTGATGAGTCCTCAGTGTCAGCTTGTTGATACCGAGTATATGACACCATCCCATCCCCGTCTGCTATTCGTTGGCACATTCTCCGAAACTGTCAAAACACTTCCGAGATCGTGCAAAACTGAGTGCAAGCAGCAACGGCTGACAGGAAGATGCTGCGACTCGGAATGGAGGCGCTCGCTTTTTTGATATACGTGACACCATTCAATCATGATGGTTATTTGTCGGTATTCCCTCCAAAACTGCTGATTTTAGATGTGCAGAGGAATGCCTGGCAGAGAGGGGGTTTGTTTACTTGCCTGAGGTGATGTTGAAATGGGGATGAAATGGTGACCTAACCTTTCTGTAAAATCCCCTTAGCGCACCGTTCGAGGTAAACAATCAGGTTTATTTTCAATCAAAAGGGCAAAAAGCCAGCACAAGCCACATACTGTAGAGAAAATAGTTCCTACAATACTTTCTTTGGAAAATGCAGTATGTTTAATACAACTTAACAGTGTCCCCGCAAAGTGACAGTCTTCCTCCTCATACTTCTTCTACTTATTATTCGTCTCCCACTCAAACTTAGTCATCAAATTACTTTTCATATTGGAAGCCATAAAGTCCAGTCCAACTTCACAGATTCTCTGGAACGTGTTATTTTCCTCTTCATGCTTTTTGAGATGTTTTCTTTCATTGCTAATTATTGTCACACACGAATGGAGGAATCATGAGAGCTCACGCTGAGAGCTCGGTGCTGTTTCACTTCACTTTGTCAGGTGTAATGAAGTACACCATGGTAGTACTTCATAGGCCTCTGTTGTATCTTGTTGTTAAGTTGAAGCTGCGTTCTTTTTTTCCACATCATTATTTCATGCTCTTTGTTTTCACTTCTTGAACTTGAGCTTTTCTTCTGATCTCACAGATTTTTGGTAGACTGTTTCTTGACAGCAGTAAACTGCAACAAATGGTCCGCAAGCTTGTCTAGTTAACCTTGCTGTCTTTTCTCTTCTTTTACAGATGAATCACACTTCAGCAGTTTCACTTGTTTCACTGTTGCCTCATATTGCTGCCGTTGAGACAAACTTCATTGTCTACGACAAGTGCTTTCAGGAAACATAGTGTATCAGCTCCTTGGTATTCTAAGAAACTCATCTGAAAGAACATACTGTATTTCCCACTGGCTGAAATGAAAACTGAATAAATATTGTCTGTTTTGTCTGTTTGCTGCACTATTGTCAAGCAGCCCTGACTGGGCTGAAAAGATGTACAATAGTTTTTTGTACAATTTTCGGAAATACGCTTATTCACTTTGTTGCCAAGAGTTAGATGAGAAGATTGATACTACTTTCATACCTTTATGGTGCATATGAACAGTGTTGGGCAAATTACTTGCAAAATGTAATCATTACTCATTACACATTACTCAGTGTTGGTATTTACTGGAGGTATTTACTGAGCATCGACAGCTACCTTAACATTAGCCCCAGTGACTACATGCAGCAGCACTTCAGAAGTCCTGTCCTCACAATGAAGCTGCAGGCAGTTCCTGCTGAGCTAATTTCTCAATACAGTGGCTAATGTTAGCTAGCTATCTAAGAAGACACAACAGACAAGAAAGCTGTGGAGTTACCGAAAGTCATATTTCTCCTAATTTGGTAAAGGCTAACCCGTGTTAGGTGATGACCCCAAACCCCAGAATATTATTTGTGTTATCATAGTAACTCAGCCAGGTCCAGTTGAGATGAATAAGCAACATGATACTAAGTAAGCACTTTTATCATGACTAAGGTGAAATATCACTTTATGTTGCTTGTATGTTGTATGCAAAATCCCTTCATACAAATGTATAGTTACTTGAGCTCAATTAACTCCTGTCATCCCTTTAAAATGCAGCTTATTGAAACACCGTGATACTGAGATGTTCTTATGCTCTTTGGCTTTGAAATGTGTGGCCTTCAACTGCTTTTGCTACACAAATGATTCAATTACTCCTCCTTTAAAATGTGCGAGTGGAGATAGCGTTTTGCTGCCAGAGAGGTAGGAGAGAATGAAATTAACCTCAGCTAACTCCCTATGCCCTCAACACTTGTATTATGATTTTCTATTAAAACCCTATCTTTCCTATAATGAATTCAGTTATTTTACAAGAGAAGAATCCCAGCATTTGCACAAACTAATTTTGTTTGTGTTCAGGTGAACCCTCAAATGAGAGACCTGCTGACAGTATGGCACTGAATGCCATAAAACCTATTAAAATAGAGGTTTTTACACCAATCATGCGAGCCAATGACATGGCAATTACTATCAAATTAAAAATGCTCTTTTTTGGAAGAAGAAGGATAAACAAACTTAGAAAATAATGGGATTTTTCCATTGGATTTTTGATTCATTCAGAAAATAAGCTCTGGCAAACAAAAGTTTATGATGTTTACATGTTTTGTTCAGCAAGATAATCAAATAAACACCA
Source organism: Maccullochella peelii (assembly GCA_002120245.1). Lineage (NCBI taxonomy): Eukaryota > Metazoa > Chordata > Actinopteri > Centrarchiformes > Percichthyidae > Maccullochella > Maccullochella peelii. Next base: position 59,847 of record LKNJ01001745.1, read on the forward strand.
CTTTTATGATTTTTGAAGTGTAAATGCAATCACCAGAAATTAACATTAAGCTAACGTTAGGCTATAAACCAACTGCACCATGGTCGCAGGACTTCAATGTCACCACCACTAAGCTACAAACTTGTAATGTGATTTCACACGATTACTGCCTTTGGGAAAGTTAAAGTTAGAATAGTTTGCAAGAGCGTGAGTATAAACACAACGAGGCTGTGAAGGCGGACGAGTGAGTAGATGAGTTTCTGTGTTCGGCGTGATGATGTTTAATGTCCCCGACAACCTCTGTAGTCTCATTTAGCCTCTTGTTAGCAGCCGTCTTTTTTAAGACACGTAAAAGCTTCAAAATGTGTAAAGGTGTATTTACTGACGTATTTTATGTCGTAGAACAAAACGTGAAAGTCTCTTAAGCTCATGTTAACCACAGACCTTATTTCAGGCATCTAACCAAAAACCCATTCAGAAACCCACTGACTTCAAGACGAGGGAGTGCAAACATGCCAACTCATTTCCGGGTTTTAGGACTCATTCCGGCACCACTCTATGGAAGGCCTACAAAGTGCAGGACTTTGGCACCAGAGTCTGGGGGTTTGTATCCAGACTGCCATCTGTGGCTAGGTTTAAGCAACAAAAGCACTTTGGTTGGTGGTTTTGGTTAAATGTTAACAGTCACATTGTGTCTGGTGCTTCAAGTCAGTGTAGACGTTTTTCTTAAACCAAGACCACTTATAGACAATAGTCTGCTTCCAACTTTGAGGCGATAGTTTGGGGAAGGTTCTTTTCCGTTTCAATGTGATAATTCTCCTTTCGTCTTCCCAGTTTGATGTGGAAGAATTTTACTAGCCTGCACAGAGGCGTTCGGTGTTGGGATGAACTGGAACGCCAACTGTGAGCCAGGCCTTATCGAACTACATCAGTACCCGACCTCACTTGTGGCTGAATGGGAGCAAATCCCTGCTGCCAAGTTCCTTACTCTTGTGGAAAGCCTTCCTAGAAAAGTACAGGCTGTTAGAGTATAGTATTTTTCTTATTTATTAAAGATATTTTTACTGGCATTTTTTTCCTTTATTGGATAGGGACAGCTGAAGAGAGACAGGAAAGGTGGGAGAGAGAGAGAAAGGGGATGACATACAGCAAAGGGCCCGGCTGGAGTTCAACCCGGGTCACTGCGGTAAGGACTCTTGACAACATAATTACCCTGTCTGCACTGAAAGACAGAAAAAGCTTATTTACTGTACTTTAACCATGAAGATTTGCATTAGAAAGTCTGTGTGGCCCCACAATAGGTATGGACTCTACATATGAATGGCTGATTACCCTCCGACTGGAGTTTCTCAGGGATGCTTAAGAAGCCACATTTTTATTCCTTTTGTGATCAATTTCTATTCAGATCCGACTCTGTTCCTTTGGCCGTGAGGCATCAGGGGTTGTTTCCATGCAGCTGCTCCGACGAGAAGAAGAACTCGATAAACAAGATCAGATTGCACAGACGGGGGATGAGCTGTTGCTACGGCAACCCCCCTACTACATGCCGCCGATGCAGGAGAGTCTGATCTGGCAAGACTTGGGAAGTGACAGACAGACAAGACACCAGTCACCGTGGGTAATCCAGAGTGGGTGTCATGACCTGATGGCATACAGTATATGCTTCTTTTGAGAACTAGGATAACTATCAAAAAAGCATCTAATGGGGAGAAAGGTGGGGGAAAACATCAGCAGAAGTTGATGCAAAAGTACATTTAATGCATTTGCAAACAATTTGAATGCATAGCAACACATGAGGAGATATCACGGGTATACATACATATGTACCCTCTCCCTGTCTCTGTCACTCTCATGTATTACATTCCCTCAGATCTCTGTCTGTAACCGTAAGCTGCTGTAACTCACGTGCTTTTCTTGGATTTGTCATGTTTGTCACATTTTTTAAAGCCCGGGGAGTTTCTGTAGTCATAATGAGCCCCATGCACCCCTACTTCATTACTGTCCCCCTTCATTCCACACCCCCTCCCCCCTGCCGCCAATGCAACTGAATGTTAGTAATTTCCACTGCACTGCACTGGGAGATGTGGATGCACATAGAGACAATGGGATGTGTTTCGCCTGTAATGACAAATGGAACACTTTTGATCTGTATTTTCCTTCAAAAAGAAACAAAACGTTAGCAGCACAAGTTGATTTATTGACAGCTATGCGAGTCAAGTGATGTCGCAGATTATGTGAATGTGAAAAAAAAATACTGCTCACACCCATAAAAGAATCCAAGAGGATATTTCACAAAGCAGTAGGTAGGTACCCGCTGCATTATGGGTAAATCTGGATAATCAAAAACATATTTACATCAAAACAGAATGGGGAATGTCATATAGGTTCAATATGCCCAATGGAGGCGATGGGAAACATCACGCTCTCTGTCGACATCCGTCTCTTGGATTTCGTTGAAACCAGACATGTGCAACTGCACGGCATTAAGAGTTGGAGCCAGCTCCCGCCTGCTCGCTGTAGTTTAGATTGAATGGCTGTGAGGCTGAGGCCATTTATACACTGACAACCAACTGTGTAGCAGGGATGGATCATCAGTCAACCCTCCTCCCTCCTACAGGGCACCATCGCTCTCCTTCACTTCCTCCTCTGCTTGTTCTCATGAAGAGGAAGGGATGTGCTAGGGATGCACAAGTGGGGAAGAAAAGAACTGGGAGCCAAAATAAATGCTGAGCCTGGTGCCGAATACTACCTGTATCAATGCTATCTGATACCTTGACGTTATTTATTTATGTGAATAAAAGTAACTAGCTTTGTAAATTACCCAAAATTTTACTAACCATTGTGGCAGTATCACTGCTTCCGCGGCCCACTAGATGGCACTCTGAGGAGAATGGCTGACAAAAGTCATATCGTGCTTAAAGACTGAGGCCAATGCTGGATTTGCCTGGCAAAACGTCAGGCATGCTAACATTAGATGCTTACATTAGAGCAGACATACACACTGTTTCATTCATTCCTTACACTTTTGCACTGTTGTACTTTTGGTTTGGGAGAGGGTGAAAAAAGAAACCACCATCCATAGAATTTTAATGCAGAAGAGATCACTCTTACTAAAGCCCCAACGCACACCACTTCAACATGTGGAGAAATATATGACCTTTGGTGTAACTTCTTCTTTTAACAGGGGAAGGTTCACATGAGACAGATATAAATAGGATGGTCCAAATCAAAGCAAAAGAAGCCATGATATTCTGAATTTTATTCCCTAGTATGGGTCAAGCTACAAGAAAACTGGATCCTACACTTCCCATAATGCAAGTCAATAGCATCTTTCATCGGACCTCTCTGCCTGGTAAACGCACACATCTTTTACACACCTCACCTGTAGTAGGTTGTTAGCTTTCTCTTTTGTACCTTTAGAGAGCTCCTCCAGAGCCACAGAAGACGTTATATAACTGTTTTCACAAGTACGTTACATGACAAGTAAACTGAAATTTACGTGTCAAATTGGTGGAGTGCTCCTTTAACTTTATGAGGTTTTGTTAAGGCAGGATATACAAATCACCACACTTCCCCTAGGCTGTCTCTGGTTATTATTTTCTAGCAGATCCATAGTGACAAGCAACAGTAATTATGAAGTGTACCAGCGAGCCAAATTTCTCTCTACAAATAGGAGAATAATCATTCACCTCATTAATATTCAGTCCACGTCCAAGTATTAAAACCACAAATTAATGTAGTCATTGTGTAGAAACAGATACAATGCAGAGAAATTCAAGTTTAATGATAATGCAAATGTAAAAGGAAAAAAAAAGTAAACAAGTCTGTAATGTTAGAAGTTGGCTTAGTTCTTGAATAACTACTTCTCTTATCTAAGCAGGCTGCCTGAGGCAGATGTCACATACAGTATCTTACCATAGAGAAAATTCCAAGTTATTAAAGATCTGTAGAGTTCCTTGGCTACATTGTTTTAGTATATAACTGAAGTTTTTACTGTATTTATGACCATTATGGACTTAGAATTAAAATCAAGTACTCATTTGCAGTTCTGAAAGAGGCCAGTTAATATATGTACTATAATTCAAGCTTGACAAGATCACGGTTCAGCATACACATTCATATTTACACTGACATTAAATATTCATCATGTTCAAGGTGGGAAAACTATTTTGAAACCCTAATGCATCAAACTGCAGAAAATTGCAGCCTACTTTTTTTTCCCACTGACATTTGCAATAAAAATAATCACGTCTTGGCATTTAGAAATGTGAAACTCCCCTCTTAGATCTACTGGGGGAGAATCGCTTGGCGAATGCTTTTCCATCCTCTTTTGGCTCAGACAGCCTGACGTTGAACATCTGAGCGACTAAGCAGCCAACACAGCATGCACACCCAGTTCAGTGCCGAGGCTTCTGGAAACAACATTCACTTCCACTTCTGGTGAAGACTAGAACTGATTACTGAGTTGTAAACTTAATTTATGTAATATAATTTCCCAGTTGTCTTGAATACACCAATCAAAATAGGAGTTTTTTTAACTTTTGTACTTTAATGAAGTAGTATGCCTTGACTTTTGGGAGGATTTCTTGCGAACAGTACAATATCAATTTTATTTGTTTGTAAAGCTGTATTATTATTATTATTATCTTGCCACTTGGAGACATACCCTATAAAGTTGTTATGGTGAACATGTTAGCAAACAATTGCTCATTTAGCATTCATTTGGAGTTGTATTTCTGAATGTAAAGTAAGTCCAATAATCACTCTCCTTTTAGCCCTTTTATTTATCTATTTTTGGGTGGCCAACAAAGTCCTGAGAGAAATATCTGGCTCTTTAGTGGCTACATGCTCCACTATGTTCAACAGCTAGCTGCTAACTTTAAGACTAAAAACCATCATCAAGCTGAGAGGAACATCAGTATTGGTAATAATTCTCTGTGGGACTGTCACGAAAAGCAACTTCATTCACATGATAAATAGTAATTTGATCCATTACTAATATAAAAATTTGCTAAATTTAGATTATTAGATTAAATTTGATTATTGCAGCTTTAACCTCAATAAGGCAATATTCAGTTGGCATACGTGATGAATATGTACCCACAACTAGGAAATAAAAACTAGTAATGGTGTCAGTACACCCTCCAGTGTGTTTGAATTGAATCTTGGCTAAATATGTGAGAATTTGAAATACAATCTCCCGTGGCACAAATCTCCATATTTATACCTCCCAGAAAACACAGCTTTCATTTTGATTCTGTTTTCACAGTCAAGTTCAGTTCAATTTTGTCACTCTACTTTAAAAGCGTGGACCCTGAAGAATGTGCCACACAGACAACATCTTTAGCTTTCCTTTACCTTAGAGTTAAACAGTATCATTAGCTTCCAAATGGCATCAAGACGGTTCCTGACATCCCAACTGCAATGAAGGAAGGAGCGCTTCAGAGGGAGAGAGGGCCGTCCTCGAGCCACCATTATAGGCTATGTTCTGTTTTACAAATTTAGAAAAGATGCTGAATGAGTGCTACAGAATTAAAATGCATTCAGAAGAATACTTTCTCCTCCCTAAAGATGCATCATTTAGCAACTAAGATTTGCTTTTCTAGACCGCTAAGAGAAGTGCGTGCTCTGCAGCTAAAGTCATTCACCTGGCCTGAACCCCGCATGTCATTTTTTTTTAGGAGTGTGACACGCATTTAAAGTATCAGTCCAAGTGCGACAGCATTTTCACTTAGTCCACACTGTTCTCAAGAGTCTCTCCCAGGAGCTCCTGCTTCGATCCTGTTCCTTTTTGCTGCGACTTCAGTGGGGGAGCTGTGATACAGACGGCGGGCGCAGGAGCAGCCAAACTTGGAATGAAAGTCAGTCTGAGATGTGTCTAAGAGGAGCTGTAGATTCAGCTCTCTTCACTGGCATCTTCCATTAACAAAGGCACAACACACACCGGCTCCGAATCGGTCTTTGGTATTTCGAGCAATCATTTGAACAAAAGACAACAACCCACAGCCTCTACCTCCCTGGTTTCATTTGCAGACTTTCACAGTGAAATTCTGTTCAAGGGTAAAGTTTTTGGAGGCAGAGTTAACTTTTCGTGACTTTTCTTTGACTTGTCTGTTGATATAGAAAAATATTGGGCCTCAGAGAAAGCATATTGTGAGGTTATTGAATATTGTGTATATATGTGTGTTTTTTTCTGGAAACAAAAGACAGAAGACAAGAGGACAGAAAACTGACAAAAAGCCTTGAAAGTCCAGACATTTGTTCTTCTGCCTTCTCAAAAAGACTAGCGTTAGTGTCAATAAGGTTGAAAGGATTGGGTTAAGAATGCAAAATGAATTTTCCTGTCATCTTACGTAATAGTGACAAGAAGTTCATAACCCTGTCTCTTGGCTGATTCAGTTGGAACACTTTAATGTGTAGCACATAAAGTAATCATTATGAGATTAGCATTATCTTAGTATGAAAATAAACCTTTCACTAATCCTAAAGCTATAGGTTATCTGCAGATTTAGACCTGCAAAGATATATGTGGCAAGAGGATTGGCACTAAAATCTTTTTTTTGGCTCTTTGATAGCTCAGTTGAAATGCGTGCTAGTACTTCAGCATACGGTAAGCGCTGTAACTGCAGGGGATTAGCACTTCAGTATGCAAAGAAACCTTTCACAAATTCAGAGGTTAGGTGTTTTTCAGGAGATAGCCTGCAGTCACATATCACCAGATTTAAAGCTGCAGGCCAAAATGAAAATCTAATATATGTTTATTACAGAAAGCACAAAAATACAGCTATAGTTTAAGCCTGGCAATCTAAAATTTCAGAACGTATTCTGAAGGAGAACAATTAAGACCAGGTGAACCAGCAACTCTTAGGGTGTTTGCACACCTATAGTTTGTTTGCTCTGGTCCAAATCAATTGATGAGTTTGTAAACTTGGAGTGTTTTGGTTCGTTCTTGGTTTGGTTTCTTTTCACACTGAGTTAAAATCCAAGCAAACTAAAATGCATCACTACAAACCACGTGGGAACGTTCACTCCGCTTATTGGTCAGATGTGTCTGGGGATGTTACACACAGTAGCTGGCGGCATGCACCATTGACGATGGTTTGTAGTCCGCCATTAAAACCAAAAATAAATACAGGCGAGAAACATTGCTGGTTCGTTCTCCGGCTACCTGCTGCTGCTAGAAACAGTTTGCGTGCTCTGCTGCATCCCAGAATGCAAAGCACACCTGGCAACAGGAGCCGTTTAGCTCAAACTTGCAGAGTACACCTGGTAGTTGGGTCGGATCGAGGTCGGATCACGTTCCCACCACAAACGAACCGCTCCAAAGTTTGTTTGGAACCACCTCTTCTAAAGGGTCTCGGTGCGGTTGTTTTGGTCCGCACCTGATTACTGTGTTTGCACCTGCCCAAATGAACCGCACTAAACAGGCAAACACACCAGGGTTCGTTTTAACGGAACCAAACAGGTTAGGTGTGAAAACGCCCTCAGACAACACACAGTCTAGATGAAGGTGAGGCTTTATGAATGTAAAGACCAAATACAGTAATAACAGTAAATATAGATGGGTTTGAAATTAAAGGAATTGAAGGAAAAGGTGTCTTAGTAAGGTGTCGGGCCACCACGAACCAAAACAGCTTCAGTGCTGCTTGTCATAGATTCTCCAAGTCTGTAGAACAGTACTGGAGGGATAAAAGCAGTTCTTCCAAAATATCAGTTGGTATTTTGATAATGGTTGAGGGGAACGCTCCAGAATCTGGGTCGAGATCTGGTGACTGTGAGGGCATATGATTCATCATCGTTTTCACACTCAAACCATCCAGGGAGCCCTCATGCTCTGTGGACGGAGGCTTTGTTATCCTAGAAGAGGCCACTTCTATCAGGATAGAAATGTTTCATCATATGGGAAAAAAGGTCATCAAACGCCCTCACTGTGAGGGTCAAGTTCAGGCCTGTACCATTCTCTTGGGGTACGCCACACATGCACTCACCCACGTGTCGAAAATACAGTGAAGGATGACTCATCTGACCATCTCACCTGTTTTCCACATCTGAGTTTGTACACGGAACTTTCAAATTTGCATTCATCTTTGTAGGATGTGTAGGGTGTTAATTCTTTACTTATCAGGCAAGTACACTGCATTCGTCATGTTTCTTGACTCATTCACTCAGGTATTCCTTCTTAAGCTGCATTCAAAAATATTTTCATATTAAAGAATTTGATGGAGACAGGTAATGTCAAAAGGTGTCACTCTCAAGCTTGAGACAAATCTGAAGATGAGCTGAAACCTACAAAGACTAGACAAACCACACAAAGACTCTTTCCACCAACGAGCACAAGGTTCTAGTCTATGACAGTCGTGAAGGAGTCGGTTTATGACCTTACGACTGAGTAAATACACTAGACAACACACTGAACGACTACTGGAGCTGCAGCGGCAAATGACCCCGCAAATCTCGCGAGAATTCAAACTGTAGCGTGTTCGTGTGACATTTGTGCTGAAAAGCCCCCCCCCCCAAAAAAAAGAAATGAAAAGCACAGAGTTTGGTGAGATCCTGCAAAGGAGAGGCATGGGCAACGCAGGCTGTACAGCCTACAGAGGGAACTGGAGGTGAGCAAACGTTGTAAAGCGAAGCTAACTTCAGGTAGAGCTGTTTAGTTTCCAGTACGTCTCCCTTGAGTGACACACAAGGGACATCATCGGTCTCTTTATGAGAACGACTGGCAGTGAAGACTCTTTAAATACCACACACTATATGACTGTCAACACCAACTGACACAAACTGGAAGAGACCCAATCCAACTTGGTCCATCTGTCGTCACACCCAAATCATATTCATAATCAGTCACAATGTGTCTTCCCGCCTTTAGTGACGAACCCACAGATAATTATCACCAGGCTCTACCATTCCCCTCAGTATTTTAGGCGCATTTAGTTCATTGTTTTGGTTTTCTGGCCGACAACTTTACTGTTTGGATTCAGTCTCAACACTCATCTATTGTTTCCGACAGTAGGCAGCTGGTTTCCAGTGAATAAGCTCTAAAAACCCACTGTACACTAACTGCCTACCACCAAACAGCAGACAGACAAAGTTAACAACTAGCTGGTGAACATAGTGCAGCATTTAGCCGCTGAAGAGCCAGATAGTTCCCTCAGGAGATGGTGGAGACCACAACAGAGCTAAAAGGAGTGTGAATATTGGACTCACATTTGTCAGGTAGCCAGAAACACTCCAAATAAATAATAATGTTGCTCTGTATCTGCTGACTGTGTAACACGTTAACTAACACATGCTAACATGTTAGTCATATCACTTTTAAAAGGGGCTTAAATGTGAATGTGTTTCTAGCTTCTCACGCTGCACCCAAGAAACCAAACAAACAAAACTGTAGCAGGGTTCCACTGAGAGGTGGATAAATACGCAGACACCGGGATTTCACTGAGTACAAGCTTTATTTACACTCCGACACACTCTCTCCTAGCCTCCCACTCCGAAGACCGGCAGATAGGGACTGGCCAGCTCTTCCTCGTGTCGCTCCTCTTTCCTCCAGACCAACGGTTTCTCTGCTGAAGCATGCGTCTCCTCTTTCCAGCTCCTGTGTCTCCGCGTGTGGTGACGAGCCCTGCTCCTCAGCCCGAGCTGCTACTAAAGAGCACAGAGGTCTGATTAACAATCATCCCCACCTGTGCTCCTAGATTACAGGTGCTGCCTCCCTGAGCCACTCCCTTTCCCTGCTCCCACTGCAGCTGAGCTCTTAACCACACCCCACCACCACAAAAACATTTAATAACCATCACCCATCTGTATATAACCAGGTAGGAAAGGCATTTCAATAGCAAAGATAGTTTGCCGCAAAAAAATCACAATGCTAAATTCACACTAATTATTTTTGCATTTCAGTTGTCACTTATAGCTGCTAACAGAGCTGCCTACAGAACTAGAGGTTGAGGATTTTAGTCACACATGGTGTATTGTAGAAGGTAATGTAGTGAATGTCCTCACAAATTCAGCAAAACAAGCCTGTTGTGTGTGTGTGTGTGTGTGTGTGTGTACTGTATATTTAAACATTTGTCAACATGCATTCCACAGAGCTTGAAAAACCAGGCACTGGCGCTGACCACATTAAGGTCACAGCCCTGAAAGTGCCGGCCCCTCGCTCTCTTCAGGGACCACAGTCACAGCTGGTGCGGCTCCACCGGCGTTCACACACCGATGATTATCCACTCGGGGGTCATTATGCTCCATATCTCTCCCCTGGCCCGGCAGTCCGTCACGGTCGCAGCTGGCCACACATGGGAGATTCAGGGCTCTGCTGTGTTGATAAGCATGCTGCTGTAGAGGTGCTGATGAGGTGAAGGGTACTTGTGAGTTTTCACTTTGGCTTTAAATAGAGAATAAGAATAAGTGTACCGTGTGTGATCGTGTCACGCAAACTGCAAGTGCATATTTGGACATATTTTATTATGGAACACTCTATATATCAGATGGTTGTCAAAAAGCTGTTACCAACACTAGCAACCCAATGATTACTGCATTGAAATTTCTGGCTTTCAGATCCAATACTTCTATACTCCATGATGTTAAGTCATGGAGCCATTCACAGACATTATATGACAGCTTAATAAATACACAAAATTCCCATGAACTTACACCCAGAAACCATGCCTCCTCCTCTGGCTCATTAACTTCGAGTAAGGGGTGTGGTGGCAGCCACCTGCTCCTTCTACCTTCATCGCTTAATTGATTTCATTACCGGTATAACTGGATGGATTCGATGACTCTCAAAATGAATTCGAACCACGTGAAGTGGTTGACAGTGCATCTTTCTGCAGGTTGCTGAAGGATTATTGTTTCTACATAATGTTGGTTCATTTAGGAGAGGAAACACTACAGTCCATGTAATTAGAAAGATGTCAAAAGAGGAGAAAAGATAAAGAGGATTTACATAAGCAATCTCTTAAGAACATATCTGAAATTTTGTTTTTTGAAGTTAACATAAATGAGAAATGGCTGCATTTATATAGTGCTTTTATCCAAAGCAGTTTACAATTTGGCCTCTCATTCACCCATTGACACACCAATGGCAGCCATCTACCATGCAAAGTGCAATTTGGGGTGTCTTGCCCAAGGAGCTGTGGACAAGAGGAGCCGGGGATCGAACCGCCAACCCTGTGATCAGTGGACACTTTACCTCCTGAGCTGCATGTATGTAACATCCTAAAATGTTATAAACATATTTAGGTAAACTATGAAGTAACTGTGATGGTTCATGCTTCAAATATGCCACCTGCTTGATCAAGTCATTCTCAAATGACTTGTCAATTGACTCAACTGACAAGAAAAAAGACACAGACCCCACTACTGTTTAGGTAAAAATAAGAATAAGAATAAAAATATGAATATTTCCTTTCACACACACACACACACACACACATATATATATATATATATATAACCCTAATCCTATATAAATGTATTGACAAAATATGGAAATTACCATAAATCATTGTTATTATACCAAATAAGGAAATATTTCATGTTTTATATGTTATAGGAGCTATGCATGTATGTATAAGCATGTATAACAGCACCCCTATCTGTCAATACTTATCCATTACTCTGACTCACACAGTAACTTCTGTCTCTATGCAGTTATCTCGTTTTGCATAGCAGTTCTGCAGCTCATTGCATTTAGTCTATTTTTACATTTGTGACATGCATATTTTGCTAATATCAAGTCAAAATCGGTTCCTTTTTTAAGTTGAGTGGGATTTTTGCTGTTCCATAGCACATTGTTAAAAAAATATGTTACGCCTTTGGTGGGTGCCCGTAAATGATCTGTCAGTTGCTCGCTGGTTGGAAAACAATGTAATACATGAGAGCCAAGCCATCACACACACACACACACACATACACAAACAGAGTGACATGTTTATATTAATAATTGCAGTGTCATTGTTAGAGTTTAAAATATATGCTTTTGTTCCACAGCACTGTTTGCCAGAAAAGTGCCTGGCTGCGAGAAATGAGCAACTCTGGAAAACAAAGTTGGAAAAATAGCAAAGAAGTAGGTGCTGAAGAAAGTGATGAAGAAACAACTAAGGTGCTTTGTGCCACCGTCAGAATCTATCACTAAGTTTGTCCAGTTCTTTATGAATTTCTGTTTTCTGACTCTAGAAACATGAGCAAGCATGAACAATGCTTGAGAAGGTCAAGTCATTTTCATGAGTGACTACAGGGGGATAGTCGCAGCCGAGTGTTTTGTTAGCCAGGATAATTTCAAGGGAAAAAACTGGCCTGTCAACACTTTTAAGTGAAAGTGATAAACCTGCGACCAGAGGGCAGTTCCACAAAGCAACGTTATCAGTAAACACAAGCTTATTTCAGTAGGCTAGGTTTATTTTCAGGAAATGTGCTTCCAGGAGGCAGTTTTTAATAAACTGAAGCTGATTACACGTTGCTTCAAGTCTATCTTAATCTGTGTTACAGTTGTCCGACACAGCTGGAGAGTGGCATTTTGTTCACTTTCTTTTTTATGATACTGTAGATGGCTCCCAAAGTTCCAAATTATAAATCTCTAGGCTACCACCTCCTCTTTCCTCTTTGTCTTGATGCCTCTGCACGGGATTCTGTCCTGTAATAGCAGTGTAGCCTCTCCTAAACTCACAAACTGATATCACCTATGTGTTCATCGTAAATGCAACAACGCTCAAAGGCTCAAGGACTGAAAATTGTTAAAAGAGAAACGTTTTATATAATACCTGTGGCAGAGGCATTTCTGTAGCCAGTAAAATGACTCACATTTCATTGGTAAATTAGTTGACTGACACGTTTGTTATTTACTCCTGTACATAGATAAAATAGTAAAGTTATACCAAATCAGATGAAAACTATTTTGGAAATCATCAAAAGTCAGAGCTTGCCAACGAGCTATATACTTGTACATGTGTTCTTTTTTAGTCTTTTTTTATTTATGCATATCCCTTACTAAGTTCATACATTGTCTAAAGGGTAATCCTGGTGTTTTTTCTGGCCCTATTTTTGTTTTTACAAATTCTGGGTACAAAAAGATTTGGAATTGGTCCAGTAGTAAGTAGTATCACCTCAGCCGGCATCTGCGAACGGACTGCAATGACTGTAACGTAATCCTTTGGGGCAACTGCACCCTTGAAAAACTAAAAGTGCTTGTTTTTGCCACTGACAGGCTCAGACTGTTATTCTAAGTGTCTGACAACATTATGGAAAGGATCCCTGCAGAGACAGACCGTTTGTTAAAGAGTAAGACCCTTACTGTTTAACCAGAAAGAGAAAGTCTCGCTCTGAAATCTTGTGAGAGGTTGAGTTGTTGCAGGAACAAACAAACAGGTCTATCTCTGGGCCCAGGTTTAAAAATACCAGAATTACCCTTTAAGACTGGGAGGTTCCTTTTTATACCAGTTTTTGGTTAATGCTTTTTTTTGCAGGCAACCAGTTGAACAGAGATACAGGTCACTTCTTAACACAACTTCTTCTGTTATCTATTCAAAATATAGTATTAAAATGTCTTAAGGGTTAAAGATATATTCTCCCCAAATATGGTAATGTTTTCACATAAAAAGAACATGTGGGAATGATTAGCACTGACAGTATATGCTCACACAATCTCCATAGATTTGTTCTTCCTCAGACACCGATTGCAGACTTACACAAACTGTGCATTACAGGCTCAAAAACTCCATGTGAAAGAACTCATGTACAACAGAGACTCTGACAGTGAGATTGCGGGCGGTGGCGAGGTAATAACTGGTTTATAGATATGATCAGGTCTGGATTACCAAATGGGCAAAGCAGGCTTGTGTTCTAGGGCCCCACATCCCCAATCACACAGAGGTCTCTGGCGAGGAGGGACTTGTAGTAGGCCTGGCGGGAGATGATGTGCCTGGATGTGCACCCATATTAAGGTCATATAAAAAAAAAAGAAATGGAACCACTGAGGAAATTCAACAGTTTATGGATGCTGTAAACCAGAGGCGGCTTATTACTACTGTAGTCTGAAAGACATTTATCCCACAGCATTTCCATCATGCGAAGGCTATTACAGTATGTCCCTTGTACACATCAAGTACTATATTCCAGAAATGGCAGCACTGATTGAGTGCTTTCTTATCTCGCATAATAGACAGAGAAAGAAATGGAAACTGTCTCACTAAACAAATAAGCTACTTTAATAGTGTTCTGACACTCTCCAAATTTGTATAATTTCATATTGCATGTCAGTTTATACTTGCCATTTTTAGATTGGATTACATATTAATATCATTTGGGGGAAGTGCCCATTTAAAGATGATATTAATGCATTTATGTTGCATTAGCCAGTTCACTGTGAGGAGAAATTTAAAAGGCAACGAAGAAAGAAGACCAACAGCGGATCCAAACTCCAAATGTAACAATTAGATTTTGCTTGCTGACTGAGTCACAGGACAACTTTCTATTTATGTATATGTCTATGTTTTTTTTTGTTTTTTTTTACCTCTGACCATAGAAGGTCAATTCTATGTCAGAGGTAAAAAAAACCTGGCCTTTGTGAACAGCTGCTGCCCTAAGCTACTAAACTCAATTTATATATGTATTAAAGCTTATCAGTATGTATTATGGATCAGTATGGATCTGTACAGAACTGAATATTACATTAGTGGTATACTTGACATGAAATATAATCATGACATTCAAATGTAGCATATACTACGTTAATGGCAATAATGACAAACTACTGGTATGAGTGGCACGTGGCAACAGAGTGGAACTGACAATGTTTTGATATCTGACTGACGACTGATACTGCTGACAGCTCTAACGTTGTAGCTGCTTGAGCTAATGTTAGCTTCACACAATGACAGGAGAAGCTACTTCAAGCCCCAAGTACTGGAGATCTAAATTCAGATCTTTTAAGGTGATAAGCTTAAAATGCTGAAATGATGTGCTTCAAAGTTTACTGGAAGATTCTGACAGCTCTGTCCTTTGTCATTTACACTAGCAGTCCAACAAGCTACCCATCTAAAATTGACATGCAATCACCTAGATGGTTTATGTAGAAATAGACTTGCTAATCTTTTTCCAACAGCATGAGCACATTTTACAGTGTATACTACAGATATTACCTTAGTGTTATCCTCGACATTACTGAAAAATATTCACACATGATCATGACATTCAGAAGGCGAAATACTTATTCATACACACTACTGGTAAGTCAGGTCTGATAATGTTTTGATATCTGACATTACTGCTGACAGCTCTAACATTACACTGTGCTGCTGAAGTTAACGTAACGTTAGTTTATCAGCCTGACAGCACAAGCTACAGTACTTTGAAGCCCCCAATACTGGCCCACATTCAGAGCTTTTAAGGTGAAGCTTAAAATGATCATGTGCATCATAGTTTAATGAAAGTGTCTGACAACTGTGACTCTTGTCAAGCTACCAGCTAGCTAACGGTCCAAAGGTGGCGAGAGGCAATCACGTAGATGCCACTCTGTTGGTCTTTTTTGAATAGCAAAAAGACATAGCCCACGGGTAATTATTTTTCAAACAACAAGATTATATGGTGTGGTGTACCTTCTTGGACAAAAACATCTTTGACCAAGTGTAACCAGTAAAGACCATGGATGTATTAAAACAACTGGATACCAGACTCAAGGAGGGTGCCCATTCACTTGAGTAAAAATTGCGGATAACGTCACAAACTTTAAAATCACTTTTTTGGGCTGTGAGAAAGTTTTACAAATATAAAACTACAAAGAGTAATAATTGATCTTGTTTGTGGTTCCAGGTATCCTATCAAATGTTTTACAGACGTCTGTTTTGTAATGGGGGCTATAGGGAAAATGTTTTTGGGCGGCAGGGGATTTTGTTTGTTGAAATATGAGTGACCACTTCGACAAATTGGCAGCAAGGCGGAGTGGCGGAGCAGTATCCAACTCTCTTAATACATCCATGGTACAGACACTGAAATGCAGAGAACATTAAACAGCCAAGATGCCTTTTTTGGTGTTTGGCAAAAATCATAAAATGAATGTAAATTAAGTACAGCTGAGTACATTTTC
Source organism: Maccullochella peelii (assembly GCA_002120245.1). Lineage (NCBI taxonomy): Eukaryota > Metazoa > Chordata > Actinopteri > Centrarchiformes > Percichthyidae > Maccullochella > Maccullochella peelii. The sequence continues at coordinate 75,907 of LKNJ01001745.1, forward strand.
TGGACACAGTTGTCATTTTAGCCAGTTAAATCAGTGGTCGCTGGCTTAAACTTCAACTTGCTACCGTTTATAAAGACCCTTCATCATTTAGTATGTTATAAATCAAATTGTGGCTCCTTCAATCACAATGACTAATCACACAAAAAATGATTCATTCATTTAGACATTTTGGGCATTTTTGCTGTGTGGTGGAGAGGTGGGAGTAATTTTAACAATACACAATAATGGAAAACAGTAAGAAATGAGTAAGGAATTTTGAATCTATCCAAAATCAGCACAGTGTTGTTTGTCAAACTATCAATTTTCTGTGTTTGCTGTTATCTCCTTTAACACCTGTAGTGGCTTTGACCCTTTCTGTTTTAAGGTGGACTGACAAGTGTTGCTGCATGAAGTTATGGTGATGCTTCTCCTGTCACTGTGAAATTGCTATGACACCGATATACATATCTCCACTTTCCCCCGTTTTAATATTTTGTCATATTATTATACTTTCAAAATATGAGTAATCACAGTTTCTGTGAGAATAAGATACAAGTAATAGATACACCTGGTGTTAAGCTATAAGATTAAGATTCAGTCAGTGAAATGAAAGAATATCCCTTATAATAAACCGCAGCTGAAGCCACGGTTCTCCCCTAGCTAATCCCACAGATAGGCTTCTCATTTGACTCAGATGAAAGGCAAATGAGGTATCATTAACAAGGCAACAAATTGTAGCACAAAGCCCCTCCTCTCTGAGGGAAAATACCCCAACAACACCAAATCACAGCCAGGATTATGGATATCAGTTTTTCCTGTGAATGCCACCGGATCTCTAATGCAAGATTTCCTTTGGGAAATGCACACCTCTGCATGTCCATGGTTGTTGATGAGTACTGTACAACAGCTGGAAATGTGCCTTGCACATAAAGGAGTGTCAGAGTTAATACGGTGCTGCATGCAAGCAGGTTGGGAATATAGGGGATAAGCCCTTAGAGAAGCGCGTGTTTTACTGTGCCTATTTATCCTAATGGGTGGAACCCTCAGGGGAGAGATTTACAGGGCTTCCCTGCAGCAGCTGCTGCTATGGGGAGGATGTGAGCCATGACACCAATGCGGTGAGGAATTCAGTGCTTAGAACAGGATAGACAGGCTGTTAACTTGACACCAGGTCAGGTGACATGGTGCCAGTGTTGCTCCATGTACTAATGAGAGAAACAGTTTGAAATGAGGTTTTGAGTGTGTTTCCTACCGAGTTGTGTGTGAATTATCCCCAGGGTATGATGAGGCAGAGCGGTGTATATTCAGAGGATGTGTGCAACCAGATACCTGTTATCACATATGGCCAGATATATATGCACTTATGGGCAATTATTTAAATGTTTATATTCTCTGTATGTGTTTCAGAATCTCTTAGCCCTCATATTATGTGACATGTCAGAGGTTCAGTTAGATGAAGCGTTTTTGTTCCACTACTGATGTTCCCATTAAATCTGCTCTAGGCAACCTTTTACTGTACATTCCTGGGTCCACGAGTCAGAGGTAACTGTCTGAAAAATGTGAACTGCAAAAGCCACAAATTGCCACCAAAAAATAAACTGGTTATAGTCCAGTCTATAATGCTTGATAGAGAACACAAAAAGGACAAAAGAGGCCAATGTGGATTTCAGGAGAGATTCTCCTCTTGTTTTTGCTTTTATTTTTTATGTCAGTTAGTAGATATTGACACGAAATGTGAGGACATGCAGTAAAGGGCTTGACACACTCGTACTCTAAATTCGAGAGGAATCCAATGCTCCTCTGTATTTCAGCCTCATTTTGGTATTCAAGGTATAAAGCCTTCATAAACGTTATGCATAATGCCACATCAAACAACCATTAACGTGGATTTGCTTGTTTTAGGCCAATAACTACAATTTCGGACTCTATTACCAAGCATTTTCTAACTCATCATAACTCGTTTTTTAGATTGATTTCCAACATTCCAGACAGCCAGTGGTTTCAGTTTTTTTTTATATAAAAACCAGATCGCAGAGATTTGAAACCTGAAACAATAAACAGTTGACCACCTTTATTTTTCCTGGTAAAAGTTCCATTATCATCATGTGGCGCTGCATTAAAATTTAGCTGCAAGGCCTCTCCTGCCCTCATGGATGCCTGGACCCCGAGCCCAACCAGTGCTCTGGTGAAACACTACCTGTGTTAGTTTAGTTTGATAAAACACAGCTTTGTTTAGGATAATGTGCACCATGTGAGCACAATGTCAACTAAAATTAAGTCTTAAAACCAGATTTACTTGACATAGGGACCATGTACAAGAACGAGCTATAAAGGATATAATAATTTAGAGGTCAAATTTCTAAACACATTTGCAGTTATCTAATTTACATACAACCAACAGACAAACAGTGAACCTCAGGGGCAGCTGAGGCTCAGGGGGTAGAGCGGGTTGACCCCTGGCTCCTCCTGTCCACATGTCGATGTGTCTTTGGGCAAGAGCCCCAAGTTGCTCCCGATGGCCAATGCCATGCCTTGTATGGCAGCTCCACCGCCAGTGAATGAGAGGCAAATTGTAAAGCGCTTTGTCTGTTAAGGTAGAAAAGTGCAGTCCATTTATAATTTAAAGTGTAATAAAGATTCTTACATAGTTGTGGTTTTACCGGTGGTACTGTTTATGGCACTGCTTCTTAGCCGGGTCCAATAAGGATGGTTCCTTGGAAACATGATGATGATAAGACTCCAGGATGATGTAGACGTGTACTTGAAGGTGTGTCTGTACACTGTGACGTCACTGTTGGGTGTGGTTACTGCTGCAACAGAGCACACCTCTTACAAACACCCAACCGTCGCAGAGAGTGGGTGTGGTCGAAGTGCAACAGAAAAGAAAGCTATCTTTTAGAGGCGGTGTGAGTGTGCATACAAAATCGATGAAATGGCGCTATTAGACCCGAATTTGCCAGGGACAGTGCAAATTGGTGCGCCCGTGCTAGTTGAAAATGTTTAATTCAACAAAAAATCAGCACCAATTTCAGGAAGTGGGAAATAACACAAAGAACTGGAGTTTCTGGTGAGGTCTGAGCTCAGTAAGAGGCTGAGCTGATCAAAAACACACAGGCACATTCACACACACAGTCGATGTGTCTGTTGCTAGCTAGCTTACAGACACTCAAGCTAATGTCTGTATAGTTAGAATAAACACAATCCAGCAGTCAAATTTGTGCGAATGCCTTCTGTCTGAACATACCTTTACAACTTTCAACAAGAAAGGGCAGTGAAACACTGCTTTTCAGCCTACAGTTAAGTTACTTTTTAAGGAAATTGACAGTCATCTACCAGAAAGCACTCATGAGTAGTAAAGTCTCTGTGTGTCAGCCCTGTGATTGACTGGCAACCTCTCCAGGGTGTAACTCGCCTCTCGTCCAATGTCAGCTGGGATCCGCTCCAGCCCCCCGCAACCATTTTAAGGACAAGCGGTTATAGATAATGGATGCCTGGAAGGAATACAAAAAACTTTCAGTATGCTTAAAAACAGTCATTTGTGACGTAAAATATACATAATTTTCAGCTAAAGGGCTAAAACATGCTTAATTACTGGTATGTTATGACCAGGTGAACAAAAGTTCCATTTCTAAATCCATATGAAATCTGTGAGGGCAGAGATTACAGTACAGAATTTTGATGACAGACTAGCTGCTGTCTCAACGATGGCATGCCAAGAAAAAACAAGACTCATCGTCTTTAATTCAATCCTGCCATGAGCTGTACGAATGGAGGCACAGTCTACACTTTGCCTTTTCTTGCTTGAAACGATTCTCTCTGTCCTGCACCCCTCACCCTCCATCCCACCCACACATACTCCAGGGTCCTAAAACATCCGACCGACCAAACTTGGACTAACACCTAAAACAACATAAAATGCTTTTCTGTAAGTGTGTGCCACAGAAGGATAGGCGACCCAGAATGTTTCATAACTATATGTCAACAAGCAATAGACTTGGATATCGTGAGGATGATGGCTGTGTGAAATTACTCTTTTAGCACCGCGCCAAAGATAGTAATGTTTTGCCAAAATCAATATGATTATAGTGATGCAAACGCTCTTCGCCTGCAGCAGAAAGAATGGATTTGTAAAGGATATATTTCTCTTACTTCCTATACAGCAGAGAAACAAACACCATAACAGAAGGTCAATAGAAAATTCACGATACTTTAAATTGTGTTCCAGCAGCGGGAGTAACACAACTGTTAAGAAGTCCATGCATCACATACAGCTAGAAAAAACATGCCCCGGGGCTGGAAAACATATTAACCCATAATACATCATAAATAAAGAATGATAACCCACTTAATGGTCCACACTTGCCTGGGCGTGAGTGGTGGCTGCAGTCTGAGGAAGTGTGTTAAAAACAGGCTTTGTCTTGTTGATGACAGCTATGTTGTTTACTGCCAGGCAAAGTCAATTATTAAAAAGTTAATGTCATGTTAATGTCTAAGTGGTCTGGTTTAATACTGTGGAAGCATGTTCAGGTGGAAGGAAGATTCGACAGGTTGACCTTTATTTCTCATTTTAGTTCTCATCTTTTTCTTCACACTTGGATGGCAGTTAAATTTACCTGCTGACCTTGCTGTCGAGCTGACCTTTATCTGTAAGTACGAAAACCTTACACTGATCCTGTTTTACCATTATTTTGATTTTGTGATTGGGGGCCCAAGCCAAACTCAGGCATGGGGCCTTATTTTCATCCTTTTTCTAATTGAGAATGTTAGTATTGGCAATGGTAGAAGGAGTACTCAGATCATTTAATTAAGTAAAACTATAACTACCACACTATAAAAATACATAAAAGTCATGCATTTAAAATTTTACTTAAGTAAAAGTACTAAAGTATTATCAGCCCAATACACCTACAATTACCTAAAGTCTGTTCAAGGTAGAGATAATTTTAACTTCAAACATTGCTGGATAGTTAAAACTATAGTAATGTATGTCTATTGTTGGCTTCCACGACATTGCATTACTGTCACCTGCAGGTGACCCCTGGCCTCAGTACACAAATCACTTTTGCTCCATATATCACAGAGCTATGTGGTGCAAAAGGAAC
>LKNJ01001746.1:0-54132 GCA_002120245.1 Maccullochella peelii
GGGCTTTCCTACTGGCAAAATCAGCCACAACTTCATTAAAGTCCAAGTTCCTGACAAGCTCAAATTTGATGGTCATCAGTGACAACGCACTGAGGCGCTGTTGTGTTTGCGTTGTTCCGAGTTCATTTTCATTCTTGCCATCTATGAAAATGATCTTTCTCCTTCGCAGTTTGTCACCGGCAGAGTCAAAACAATACGTAGGGCTATAAAGAGCTATCGCTCGATCGATAAGGACAGTGCGAGCTTCTTCATTGATTTCCCCCAACAACGCCGGGCCAGGTGCCTCATAAATCCACTGCTGCGATTGCCAGCTGCTGCTACAGCTAGCCTCAGACTGTGGTGGGCTGCTGCAAGCGCTAACGGTAGCCTCTGGATTAGCTTGCATGTCATCTTGCTGAACATTTTCCTCAACGACGTTAATGTTAACGTTTTCATCCCGATTTTATTTAACGAAAAATGTGTCAATTGAAGGCACACTTCTTAACAGTGACGCTTCCCTCTCCTCTTTTTCTCGTATTGTCTTTCGTTTGCTGCACCCACTTCTGCTCGTTTCCTCCATTTTCGCATTACTGTAGCCTGGCTACCTAATGGCCCGTTTAGGCGGCCTAGGGAGCGGGGTCAAAAGTCACACGGACTACTACTACTAGTACTGTATTATTTTACCAATTATATCATTCTGTTTAGGTAAAAAAAAAAAAAACATATGAACGTGTTTTTGATTGGTTATATATAGCGTCATGACCCGAAATTAAATTTTTAAAAACAAATTGTAAAAAAAAAAATAATAATTTGTGTGTGCTGGCTTGGGCCCCCATGTGTACGTGGACCCTTGGGCCTGTGCCCAGAATGCCCATTGGATGATGCCTTGATGCTCCTTTATCCCCTAAGCCTCTATCCCCTAACCAAAATTTGCTGATAACTGCAGCTTATAACCTAAGGACAGCCTTTGTATGTTTACTATCTTGTTCAGCAAGCCAAGGTGTAACACAAGATGTGAGTCCACGCTCGTAGATAAAAGACAGACATTAAAGCTAATGTGGGTTGCAGTTCAAAGACTGTGTCTCTTTTTGTGTTGTGTTGCAGGCTGCTATGAAGAATCTCTCTGTCTACATACAAAGAGAAACAATGGCGTTCTGACTTGTATATTAACAGGCAGGGGGAGACGCCATGAAACCAAAACGTTTAAAAGATACATTTCCTTTCCTTCCTTTTGGTTTTACAGAAGCCCGCTATGCTCACCTGAACTTCACTGACCACAATTATCAATCTGCTCCACTAGCTTAAGTGTAGTAACTCTGTGTCTTCAACCAAAACAGACACTTGTTAGCATGTAAATGCTAGCCTTAAGCTTTAAATATGTCATGGTACTTTAAAACAAAACCACTATGTAACTTTTAAAAGAAGAAATAACACAATCTTCCTCTAAGTGAATTTCATAAGTAATAAAACACATTCAATTCAATACACTCAGGGGGTTTACTTTACTTTACTGGAAAAGTATAGTGGCTAATGTTAGCTAACTTTAGATAGATATCATGTATCTGACTACTGAGCCAGTTTGCTGACTCTTTTTTAAATACTACTGTCTACTTGTGCTACATATTAGTATTGTAAAGCATTAAGATGGATGTTTTACACAAGCCCCACTATTGTAAAACATAAACAAATACTGTTAAACTACAACAATATCCCAATAATCTGTGAAGTGTCTGCAAATAGAATAAACTGAAACTAAGAATATGACCATACTCCTTAAATAAATTGGGGGTTTTTCAGTTTGAGATATGAGAAAAATAAATAGGTAAAAGTGGAGCTCCACAACATCACTAATATGCATTTGATTAAAAAAAGAAATGTTTAGCTGCCCTCCATCTCCTTCTCAAAACTTGAGATAATCTGCTCTGTATGAATATTTATGGGGTCTTTTAACTATGCTTTTGCTTTAGTCAATCCATCTGCCAACCTCACAAGACCCTGTAGGCTGTATCTGCTCATCCATCCGCTCTGTCTGTTGGGTTAGTCCTCTAATTGTGGCACATTTTTACATTACTGTGTTCAGCGTGGCAGTAGCTTAGCATATGCCTCCAACACACACACAACTCCTCTAGAATTATGCTTAGTTAATAAACACTGCAAAAACAAATTAAGCTTTCTTTAATTTTAGTTTTCATTTTCTGTGTAAACATTACAATTTGACACAAATTCTCAAAGGAGAAGATATTTTTCAGCATAAAAAGAAGTTCCAAAAAATGCTTTTACAGTATGATATGCTATGCTCCTTTCACATACTCTGTTAATGTTCAGAAAAGGAGCTATATGAGGATTTTGATGACCTTGTAAGCTAAGTTAACCACGTGACCAGTAATTCTTTAAAATCAGCTTGTTCTCAGACCCTAGCTGGGGTGACCTTAATGCAGGATCAGAACACAGTAGAATATTTTGCCCAATAAATCAAAAGGCTAATTAAGGTCTAATTCTCTCCCTTTGCCCATTTCTCTATTTTTCATACCACGGGCTCTTAGTTTAACAATAGATCTGTTTCTAGTTTAAAAATAGATCTGTTTCTTGTTTTACAAGAGAGATTTTTTTCCATATGATTGTTAGAGGGTATTTTGGTCAGTCAGTCATGCATGCCTGTCAGCCATCTGTAATAATTTAAAAATCCTTTTGCAAGTGAGCTCACATCGGGTTACGTGCGAACGCAGGCCAGAAAAATCCAGTGAGCTCAGTAGTGTGGAAAGCTAACTGAAGATCCCTTTCTGTGGACCTCTTTGATTAAATGGCTGATTAGTCGGTGATTAGAGATGGATTGCTGTATGTTTTTACAGCTCTAATGACTGGATAACTTCCAGCATTGCCTGGATTGTCGCGCAGCTGCAGATGTTATGCAATGCATTTTCAATAGCATTAGGACAGGACAACGATTTGAATATTTGAGAAGAGAAAGCAGCTCGTCAGCAGCATCTTCTCAAGCAGACTAGATTGGGGAGGAACCAGCAATTACCATGTGTTTGGGCCTGAATTATGGTCTACATATAAAAATAAACAATACAACAAAATGTAGCCTTTTGAATTAGCTTTTTTGAGCATGATGGGTGCAAGGGAGAATATTTTTGATAAAATCAAACTGGCTGGCATACGTTCCCTTCTACATCCAGTTCCTCATCTGCAGCTAGAAAGGAGAAACCTGTGCAGTTGTTCTCGTTCGTTCTAGGGAATAAATATATAATCTCCTATTCTATTCCTTTGTTGCTGTACAAACAGTTCTAAGCCCAATTCTTTATAACATTATTAGCTTTTAGTAGATTGGCATTTGCACACAGCGCTGTCTTTCAGAACACTTCAAATTGGATTTAGAACTGAGTATATATACTGCAGCCCTTAGAGGAACACAAAACAAGAGGTGTTTCCCTGCTCTAATTGAGCCATGGCCTTGTTCTGAGCCTTTGCATCAATACTGCAAACATTCACTTTGATGACTCATCGGTCCCGCTGGGTTTGAGTTGAAGCAGGAATGGAATTCGTGATGAGTTTGCCCAGGATTGTTTTCTTTCTCTCATTGTGCACCATTGCCTCTCATTTCCTCTCTCTCTTTCTGTGTGCCTTTGTCTTTGTGTTGATACCCCATCTTTTGCAACTATACATTATCTTTCTCACATACAGATGCAGATACAATATACAGATATCTATATAGAATATCCCCTTGAATAATATATCTAAATTGTCATCTGTGTTCTTAAAATGACAAAATATTTTTATTTCTTGTAACAGTTCCCTGTTTACGGAGCCCCGGAGTGGCCATAGAGAGAAAAAATATATACTGTATATCGAGGCCACGTTTTACTACATCGAGCGCTCAAAATGCTATTGCGTGCACACAAGATAAAATTAATTCTCATGTTTTGATTAATTCGAGCACACAAGATACATGTCATTACCATGTTATGGCCACTCCAGGGCTCCATACCTCCTACAGTTAGAGAAATTCAAATAAATTCATAGTAGTCACCTCCCATTAGTACCATGCGCTCATGATGAAGAGCAGGGACTTTTAATGCCCTGAGTTTTGCCTCTTAGGACAAGCTCTATTGCTACCTCCACTATAAGTTTTGGGATTAAATTATGATAAAATGTATGTTTTGATCTGACAATGTGTTATTACAATAGCCTATATTCCAGTAGAGTTAAACTCAAAGCAAAGACAGTTATGAAAAGTGCTCTTGATACAAGAAAAGAGTTTGACAAAATATTCCAATATCTGCTCGCTGTATTTCTTGTTCAAGTTGCAAGCACATTTACACATGCAATGTTTGGCAACACCTGAAGTTGGATCCATATTCCTCATATATGTCACAATATATTTCTAATTTCATCATTTCACCATGATTGTCCAGACTGTAATTTCATTGTGTTCTATTTCCTGTCTGTCCATCCTCTTCCTCAGGTTTCTTACATTTCTTCCCTGTTAAAATAGTTTCCTCATCCGAATCGAGGGTCTAAGGACAGAGGGTGTTGTATGCTGTACAGATTGTAAAGCCCCTAGAGGCAAATGTGTGATTTGAGATATTGGGCTATATAAATAAAATTGACTTGACTTGAAACACAATATTGTCTAACTAACAAACTATCTTAGGAAAGTAAGGGCCAGATTTACTAAAGCTTTTGTGCAGATTTTCAGGTGCAGATGTGACACATTCTGCCCCAAACACATGTGCTGTGTGCACCAGGCTGGAGTTGTAGTTGTCTGCAGGGCGCGCCTCTCTCCTTGTTGCATATTATGCATTTAAGGGAGGATCGCACAAACAATACGAGACGTGTTAACAGAGGATGATTCTGTATTCGGCTGGATTTACTAAGCCTCAGCCTTTGAATACCAAGCATAAACACAGCGCAGATGGGATTTACGAGAGCCACATGGGCCTATGTATAACTAAAAACACTTCTTTGAAAGAAAAGTTGAGCGATCATTATCAAGAAACACAATGCAGGGAGTTGTAGTTTGTGTTCATTAAACTGGAATTTTAAATCACCAGTTGTCATGGTTTGTGCATATTTTCTATGTCTTTGATTTATCTTATGTCATTACTTCTCCTTTTCTGTTTCCCATGACGATGTTTAAGAAGGTTTGTAACATGGAGTTTACGATCATCTTAGCCTTAAGATGCTTTTGGGAAACGAGGCCCTGGAAATGAGCCACTGGCATTGTATGCAGACATGCATCATGGTCCTTGACGGGTTTTGTGCTTGTTGTTTGACAGTTTGAACTGTTTGAACTTCTGTCTCTGTTTTGGACAGCAGCACCAGCAGGCCAGCATATGTAAATACTTGGCGTAACCATGTAAAATGACCAGGCTGCAGCATCTGAGTGGCTATTGGGATATTTCAGTATAAACAGAACAAACATTTATACACACAAACGTATAAACTGTATAAAGAGAGTCACAGAAGCAAATTTATACCCCGGTATAAACATACACAAAGCACTCAAACGCAAATACACATACAGTGTACATGCAATTATTCACACAAACACAAGCACACGCATGTCAAGAACACACGTCAACACACACCAAACTTCATCTGTTCACATCCTGATACTGACTGATTTGAAACAGGTACAGAGGGAGAGAGAAGAAAAGTGAGAACAAATGTGAACGGAGAGAAAACCATGGGTTTGTGTGTATTTTGGGGGCCAGAAACATCCAAGAAACGGCTACATCGCTTGAAAAAAGCATCTTTCAAACTGTAGAAAATATTTTATCACTGTTGCTCTGATGTAGGAAAGAGACAGAGTTGCACACACACACACACACTTGTGCACAAACTCAGACGTTCAATCTCCCCCAGAGGAAAAGGGATGCGGGAGGTTAGCAGAATAACAAAGTATAAAGAAAAAGAAGAACATTTTGTCTGATGTGCTCAGTAGTGACAGTTTGGCCTGTTTTTTGGTTTCAGAGGGAGGAAGCTCTCCCTTTCTGCTCTGAGGTGATCTCTCAGAAACGTTCCCAACAGTAAACGCAAGTGATGAAGAGGGGCTTCTCTGGGTGATGGCCCAAAATACTTGCACTAATACTAATGAGATTCAGTTTAAGGTGATGGCACGCGGCATTACAGGACACAGGAGATGAACAGTGACACCAGGTCATGTTTAGAAATTTAGAACTGGAACAAAATCAGCATAGATATGTATCTTATCTTTGTGTGATATGACAATAGTCTTTAATCTTCAATAGATTTATCTCTGTTTTATCCTGTTCTCAGCTTCTGCTGCAATTCTTTGATGCTTCGTGACCCAGTTTTCTCCTCGGGATCTCTTTCTTATCTTATCAGACGTTCTCCTCAGTTATAATGAACAAAAGTATAATGACACTATCACTGTCGTGTTTTGTATCTTATCCGCACCATATTTGGATACTTCAGAGTCCATGAACTGGTCATAAGCTGACATCTAGTTCTTCGGGACAAGGGATGCAACAATGTTTCATTTGGTCTTTAAACAGACTAAGCTGTTCTTTTGGTTCTTGTGTACTTCTGGATGAAGATTATACATTTTATTACAGGACGCCATCATAGCACTCAGTATTCAATGTTTTAATGTTAACTCCTATTAAAACCTCCAAACTGTCTGTTCTTCAGACAAGTTGGACAACAAAGAGAAGAGATAAATTACTAATAGCACTAGATTAAAAAAAGAAAGAAAAACATCTGAACAAACTTATAGGATATAGCTTTGGAAAAAAGTTATGTTTACTACACCAGATTGTAATAAAACAAATTGTTCTCATTAAAAACTTGAATAAGCAATGATTCAAATTTGGGTCTTAATTTCAAAATTAGATATACAGTATTTATGGGACCCTCAAGCAAGGCTGGACTGGCGATACCTCAGACCAGGAATCTAGCGTCCGCCCAGGCCAATCTCCTCACATTCACAACAGACCACGTATACTGTAACTGGTTTGTAAAAATATTCTTTATGTTTATTGTTTACGCCAAAAAACAGTTTCAAGCGTTAGTTATGTGTACTTCCATAATTGCAGCTACAGGAATAAATATTCATACATATAATTCTTGTGCACTTTTGCACCTAGCATTTCCTCAAAGCTCTGACTAGACTTGTGTTTATCATCATGGAACTCTGGTCTTTATGGTTGATATCATTTCCATGCATACATACATCTCCTGCTTTCCTACAAAGCACGATTACGCGTTGAGGCCATTCATTTTTAAAACACAATCAACTCCGAGAGGGTTCGAGGGCTGAGGGCAACCCTGCTAGCATGTTTTTTTGTCTTTTAACTTGCCTTGTCCCTTGCTTGTGAACATATGTCTAATATATATTATTATTCTCTCTCTCTTTCTCTCTCCTGCGCTGATTGGTCACACGTGATTGGTCGTGTGTGCGACCAATCACGTGTGATGACAGGCAGAGATCATACCATCAGGTTAAAAGCAGGCGGGGGGCCTGACAGTCTACAGTTCTGAGTGACTGTAGCTTCTCTGTGTTGTTCTGGCTTTGATTTACCCATTTCATTCTGTTTTATAAAAACTGCCCATGTCAGCTGGCTAGTCTGGCCCCGCCTTCCAGTATAAAATGACTGCTGGCATAAAAGTTCAAATTTATTGATATGCAATTGTGTTAATCTATGTGGGTCTTTGCTTACAAAGTACTGATAACTGGTCCTCTTCGTATGAGGCACTGAGGATTTTGATGCAGTGTTTTTTGTGGGTCTGAACCTAAAATAGGCCACAAGTGTGTTACTGATGCATCCAATTACTTTTAAAGGGACTAAGTGGCCATTCAGATTGAAAACAGCCCTGTGTTAAAAAAAAATGCAAGCGGCTGCGTTGGTGGGGGCGTGTTGCAGGTACTGATGAGACAATGAAATCTGATCCAGGAAGTCCAGTTTGAGTAATGGATCCATCAGTTTGAAGGCTTATTAGATGCCTAAACACTGCACAGTGCACTCTGAGACGTTACAGCTCTGGAAAGTCCTCACGACGGCAGTTATTTTTGCAACAATCGCAAGCTAAACATGTAAATACACTGGTCTTGTTTCAGAGTCATCTAACAAGAATGTGACCTTGCAGGTTTTTGCAGCAAAAGTTGAGCCTGCTTCAACTCAACCCAACAGCACAGCATGACCCCAGAGATGTTTGCCACTCTGATGGTAATTTCAAAGAGAGTTTTAACACGGCTAAATATAAACTGATCCTAAATATAATATGACTCAGAGGTTGTCAAGGGGGCAATAGCAAACAAAACATCAATGCCAGACTTTAAGTGGGTTTCCCAAATTACATTTTACTTTCTCAGACTTTCAGAAAAATATGACATATTGAAAGCCTGCAGAGGATAGAAGGTGACAGCATGATATTAGACCATTTCAAAAACATTATTTCAAACTGTGTGAAAGGTTTCTGTAGAAAATATCACTCCTCCACTTTAGGTCAGGTTTTGTCAGTAATGGGTGTGCGTGTGAATATTGTTATTTTGAAAATGGCTAATGTACAAAAATGTCTGATATCTTGTTCCTTGGCCACGTCGGAACTAAAAGGAAGTTAAAACATAGCTTCCTTGGCAGAGATCATGATATTTATTGTTCAAGTCAGAAGACTTTCTTTTTTACTGTGTTGAAATGAACAACAGCATGCTACATAAAATCATTTTTTGCATCATATATTTTGCAATATTAACTGAATACGTAACCCCATCCGTCTACCTTCATACCTGTCCACCTTACACAGCTGGCTATAAAGGAACAGTCCTGACTCATTTCTCAAGTCACTGGAGCAGCTTTGCTCTGTGTTGGTTTTATTTATTCATTATCCAGGTTTTATTTATTCACACTGTGCTCTTCAGTCAACAGATCAGAACTACCTAAAACAGCATGCCCCTGACTAATTCAGCTCCCTCTGTCTTTCATCTTTTACATGTGGTATATCTTTATAAAAAAATATAGGCAACTGACTATATATTTGACTATATTGGCTGCCTGTCTGTCACTCTGCATCTGTAATGCATATCTGTGTCGTGCTCTGTTTTTCCACCTCTCCCTGCCTACACGTCATCCACTTACACACATACTGGAATTTCTGTGAAAATACTTTATTTTATATGTTCATACCTTAAAGATACCAGCCTGCAAATCTCATCTGAAGGTTCATTTTTCATGAGATTGCAGATGATATACGAGCGAAGGCTGCAAAATCATTTCCAAACATCATTTCACAAGCTCAAACATCCCTTTTCCAAAAACCCGTATTGCATGCTTCATCTCCTACACACTTGTTGGGATTTAAAAAACAATCAAAAAAAACAACACTTGACGTGAGAGTGGGCACACAGTCACACAGACTTGACGCATATTCACACTTTTGTTGGTGTGTACAATCTGACAACTCAAAAAAAGCGATGAACTGAACACAACTGCACTCAGAAAAACATATGAAAGCAGTCAATACAGCTAGATGTACTTCAGTTCTGTTTCTCGTAAACCCCTAAACTCCTTTCCATAAAATGCATAAGCGTGCATGAGGCTGTACAAAGGGGGTGAATAAAAGTTGCATAACACTTGGCAAAGGATGCAGTGTCACATTTAGAGGATTCGGCTTGTGGCAGGCTATGGAGGGCGCATGTTTTTAAGGGATCACGAAGAATTTTAGCTTTTTGATAAACACTGACTTACTGCATGGGTGGATTTCCCTCCCAAAGACCGTCTTCTTTGAGCCGTGTTTAGAATGTTGTCTTACAGAAATGTAATCACTATATTAGCATCCTCACCCCAAACACATCTATGCTGAGGCCGTTCTTTAGTACAGCACAGGAATGTCTACCCAATAAAGCAACGGTGCTATTATTTGGTTTGTCAGGAGTAAATACGTCTCCTTTTTCTGAGCTTCACAAGTTCCCCATTTCCCTTCTGATCCATCTCCCGATTTTTGACTTTAACCTTTATTAGCAGACAGACATGATTACTGTAGAAGACCAGCATGTGATTATCAGGACATCTAAAGTGATTTTAAATGGGAGCCAGAGCAAGACACTCCGTTGCTGTTTAGAAAAGCAAACCTTGTGGGAAGCTGTCCCATTTCTTAGTCTAAATAAGATGAGCCATCTATGTAAACCTTTGAGATGGCAAATCCAACCTGGAACAGACAGTTCAGGCAATGCTGCTCGTACTCATATGAGCAAACAAGTTGGGGGAATGGTATATCTCATCATCCATTAGTGCTAACATAAGCATCCAGTGTGCAACTGGATGAGGGTGTCTGACTTTCTGAGTAAACGTAATACTTTGGCCTTTGTTAAGCCCAGTGAGTCATGTTTTCTCTGCTCTCTGCAATGAACTTTTCATTTTATATTATTAATTTAAAATTGAAACTGTACTGATTCAAACCTGTTTCATTACATTGTAACAGAGGAACAGTAAAAGAGGCCATCAGCTCTGTGCCTCAGTACCAACTCTACTTACACTTCTAATCCTCAAGTTGCGCTCCTTCAGTATACAGTTAAAGCAGACTATCTGTGGTAATACTATTGGTCATGGCACTTAATGTTAGGATGGAGATCAGCTCTGAATGTCAGCATGAGAGGAAAAGGAATAAAATAGAAATAAAATTTGACCCACTCCTCCTGACTGCCTCATCGCTGTTTCCCCTGTCTTACCCCTGCCTGCCAATTCTGTCTTTCTTTCTTATTAATTGGAGAAAAAAAAATACATTATGGGCAATGCATCCATAATACATACAAGCATGTTCCTTCTGCCTGAAAAGTACATGCACATACACTTGCCCTGTGGCCTCACGGAGAGTGTTGGGTGGGTGAATAGCTAAAAAGACATTAGCGCAGTACTGAATGTCTTGGTCACAGCACAAAGGCCAAGTTAAGATAGAGCTGAAACTACTGTATATGACATTTCTTCAAAGAATAACATTAGTTAAACATTAGTTTAACCAGTACAGCGTGTCTGCCATGGCTGATTCACTCTGTACTCTGTTTAATAAGGTTGGATGATCAAAAGGAAATAGTTACAAATAGACATTACAAAGTGGATTACATTCAGGAGCACAGTGAATTTTACGTGCACACACTCTCTCGTAGAAGCTGTACACTGTCAGGTTTTATTTGACGCCAACCTTACCTACGTGAGGTGAACTAGTAACCGAGTACATCTCTCTGTGAACACCGCCCCTGCCTCGACTCCGGTGTGACGTCTTTCAGTCTGTGACTCATAAACATCCACAGAAACCTCAGTGCTCATTAGACCAGCAGCGGGACCAGAACTTTTTTTTTTCGCTTTCTGATTTGTAAAACTTCAAATAAAAAGCAGAGGAAGGAAGTAAACACCCAGGCAGAGTGAACCTGCCACCCGAAGCAACCATGGTGCTCCGCTGAGCTGGTCCCAAAACTTCCGCAAAGAAAGACCTCGTGTTGGGGTGCATCATCAAAAGCTGTTAGAATATTAAACAAACATAATAAATCTGAGCTGTGCAGATCAGAGACGACCAGCAGAGCAGACTTTCTTCACTAGAGTCGATGTTTGGATATTAAAGCTGCACTAATTGGCAGGCAATCAAAGTTAGCGACTAGTTGGTGAACACAGTGGAGCATTTAGCTGCTAGAGATATTTCCCTCAGGAACTGGTAGAGACCAAAACAGAGCTAAAAGGAGAGTGAACACTGGACATTCAATTGTTTCTAAGAAAAAAGTCTGATTGAGAATTAAAATGTGAAAATAACATATGCAGCATAAACAATCTGTAGTTTAACCAGTTGTTGTTTTGGTTATTTACTTAGTGGGACTGATTATAGGCGCATAATCAGCAGCTAATTTGTATTTTCTCCCTATTTTGGGTTTTGGGTTTCTTTGAATATGTGGGGACATAAAATCCACATGAAAATCATTTCAACCTATTTGCCCCTAAATAAAAATCAGGGTATTTTTCTAATAAAATCTGTAAATTATCCATAAATATAAATAGCTATATGTACTAGAAAACAGTTGGGGGGCAGCCTGGCCATGCCATTAATGAACTTAAGTCAATCAACTGTCACTGTGTGCGTACTGTATGCGTGTGGTCTCTGTAAGTGTGAATTGCCGTCCGATCCTTATATACTATATGTCATGATGTATGAATAGACAGTCAGTACAAGACTTCTTGCTCACTTTTTTCCCGAGGATCTCTAACTGTGAAGGACAAGTGTTTTGCATCTGAGCCATCTGGACAATCTGGTACAAGAGTCAGCTCCTAGTTACACATCTTATTTTGTTAGTTGATTCTTTTCACTTTTCTTTCTTTTCATTCTCTTGACGTGTAATTGTTTATCCTTTTCTTTTATGTCACCAACATACAGACTCTACGGCGAGCTGACAAATTGCACGTACCTGGTGGCGCTGAAGATGGATTGCTTCTGGCCCAACAGGCTGGTGGATGAGTTCTTCATCCGAGTCCACAAGCACTACTTCCACGACTGCTCGCTGTCTGGACGGCTTCTCAGGGACCCACCCAACCGCATCCTGGGTCCCTTTATTGTGGTGCCCATCCTGGTCACCCTCCTCATGACGGCCCTTGTGGTGTGGAGAAGCAAACGCAGCGAGGGGATTGTGTAGTGAAGGGAAGGAGGGGTGCAGGGCCAGGGTCAGGCCTCAAGACTCAAGATTCACACCTGAAAGAGGAACTACTTCAGTGATGATTGAATGCGCTGACACCAATATGAACCCTTTGCAGCTCCCATCTATTGTTACACCAAAAGTTGAGCATGGATTGCAATCCATGAGAAAAAAGCAGCTGAGCTGCTCACCTGAATCTGATGTGGACCTGCATAGTTACTGGTGGAAAGATATTGTAAATATAAAAAAATCACTTTATTGAGAGAAGCTGCTTCAAAGAATTTTGGATGTGGTGATAATGCTACTACACATACAAGAATTTAGCAACTATTTTTGGAGACCAAGAAAATAACAATTGCCTACAGTACTACAGTAACACATGAATGAAATGCAGTGCTGAACTTTCCATGGAGACCTGTTTTACACTATAACTAGGATTCAACAGGACAGTTCTGTTAGGGAGCCCAGGTATATCAGATGTTATGTATATATACATATACTGTAAATATACACAGTATGTACAATATGAGATTAATCTGTCAGTGCACTGCCAGAATGTTTTTGTCACACAAGACAACAAACCATAGTACACTAAATTAATTTCTCTCAGATGAAAATTCTGTTTCCATGTGATGCAAAGATACCTGATTTTAACAGATGTGTATTATATTTGAAATATATACTCTGAATCATGCATACTATATACACTATAGCTTGACTGCTCATATCAGACACCCTGGCATTGTGTTCCCAATCTCTTGGCATACCTACAGCTCAATCTCTCTTTTGAATGGGAAAACAAAGACATGTTTCCATAGCACAGCATAGCATAGCACTCAACCAGCTGGAAAAATGCGGGAGATAACGATGTCACAGACTAAAGATTGGTAGATGTGCAGTACACGTGAGAGACAGCACAACAAAGAGAGGGCGGTCACTACGCAGGGGTCGTGGCCCCAATTTGGACAGGCTGCGATGATGCTGTATTCTGCATCATCACCAAGGAAACTAAAATGAGGAAATGCCAGCAGACACACAGGTGGAAGTGGCTGAGAGTGAAGACTTTGAAGGCCAACATGCACAGGCAGAAGTTTGGGGACTGCAGACAGTTAATTAACCAAAAATGCTCACATCCTTTCAGATTTTCTCCCTCAAACAACTCTCTTATCCATGTTGTCTACCATATAGAAAGACACCATCCCAACAATTACTATTGATCACATCCAATAGAGGCAGTTATGAGAAAATGAAAGAAAAAGAATGAAAAAGAGAACAAAGAGTAGAAAATTCACAGTGGAAAAATCACAAGTCTAACTACAGAGAGAACATAAAGCGATGGATTAGCCAATGCACATCTCTGCTGAACATTGCCATAGCCTAAAGCACAGTTTGTGTATTGTGGATCTTGGGTCTCTATTGATTTATGATCTCCTAGTGTGGTAGAGTGTGCTGTGTGAACTGTTTCCTCATTGATATTTTTGAATGCTCTCTTTCCTTTATAGATTCATTGACCTATAACCCGCCTGACAGCAAAACACACTTTAAAACACACCCACACTTCCCCAACACGATCTTACTTTGTGCTTTCTGCCAAAAGCTCTTGGAAAACAGAGGGCATCGTTTGCTATGAAATGTCTAATTTTCTGTTGAAGTGACTTCTACTGATTGAATTTTAAAATCTATGATCATGAAGAAAAGTTAAATAAAATGTCTGATGTGTGTCTGATACACTGAGGATTGGCACCTGTGTTTCTCATGAGTTAGAGAGATGGTACAAAAGGCTTTTGGATACTATGTGTTAAATATGAACACATGGCTTAGCGCACAACACTGAGTCATAATGAATGCACTGGGTTCAAGCCCCTGTGTCATTTGCTGAAGTGTGAAAAATATGAGAAAGGAAAAACTATATTTAGTAAAGCATAAGCAAAACAAAGGCCTCATGTTTATATATCACAAAGCTTTGTGTCCTGATGAATTATCGGTATATGTCAGAATTAATTTTTATCATTTTCCCCTTTTCACATAGATGCATTGGGCAATAGCAGTGTTGTCAGGGCAGAGAAAGAGCAAATGAAGGTGCAGTAGTCATACAGCATTGTAAAATGTTGCCTTTGTATTGGTGCTCTTAGAGGACAGGTCAGCGTAAATCACAAACCATGGGTAGCTCAGAATTTAATTAGAGCACACAGCTTCTTCTTAACTGCTTCTTATTAGATGAAAGGACTAATGTGTCCTCTCAAGGTCACAGTCTTCAAGTCTTTTGAGGCAAGTCCAAGTCAAGCGTCATGTCATTTGAAACAAATGCAAGTCAAGTGGCAAGTCATTAGAGAGAACTCCAAGCCTCAAGTCTAAGTCAAGTATAAAGTCAGACTAATTTCAGATCAAGTTCATTAGGGTAAGTCCAAATCTGAAATCTGAGTGTTAAAATGAAATTGCATTTAAACACTTCACTTTCTTGTGTCAATATTCCTTTTTTTTTTTTTTACATTGCTGACAACAAGTCCCTTCAGAGTACAGGCCTAATGTTTAAATATTCAAGGTGAGTGGTTATGTAATGCCTGTCGTAACTAATTTTGTATTGTTTTGGGATTTCGCAAGTTAAGACTTGAATGTTTTTGCTTTCATGACTCAAGACAAGTTTTTAGGCAGCTCTAGGATTGATCTTGCAAGGGGTGGAGGGGCCCCCTTTAACCAGACGATTTGTACATGTAGGTTTAAGAAAAGTACCATTTAACCCGACACAGCCTGCCGCATGGAAATTTAATGAGTGCTCCCTCCCCCTTCCAGAGCCAGTCAACACTGTGTTTGTGCCATGACAGTTTTGCTCACTTTGTCCTTACACGTATAAATAACAATAAAAGAAAAAGCTGTCCTTTCCTCTCTAGGCTCACCAAGAGCACTGACATGTTATTTTGTTATTCAGTTGACTCAAGTCAAAGCCAAAGAAAGTTACCCAGGTAAAAAAAATGTTTTGTTTAAAAAAAAAAAATACTCCTAATACTCCTGTCCTCAAGAAAACTGCTTAGATTTTATGCATACTTAAAAAAAATGTCAGGATAAAATATTACAGGATAAGAGCAACCCAGTAAATCACCATGAAACATTTTAAAGACACTGCACACCCATAGTAAACCTGCACAGGTGATCTGAATTATGTTGGTTGGTTAGACCTCTTCTCATCACTGTGTAAGCTTGTGCAGACTCTGCTTGATTGAATCTCCTGTTGGCTTTGTTACACCTGTTAGGGCAGGATAAATGAGCACATCATCATTGTTAGTAGTGTACGGAGTGACCTCACTTAATTCCCATCATAGCTTCACTCACCGCCAATGTGAGCAGAGGTACAATCAAACTTTAAAAAAGCTTCATTCATTCAATAGTCCCTCTATTTATTATTGCCAAGGATAAAGAATCCTTCCACTTGTGGTAACATTGAAAAACAGTTGAGAGTGTGGGTTTCTAGATGTGGTGGCTGTTCATAAAGACTACTTGATGTTATGGTGTACACAGCATGTTGCATTCTGAGATCGACAGGGGCTAATTGGTCAACTGATGTTGGAGGCTGTGCCCCCGGAGTTCTCTTTGGCAGGTTTTGATGCTTAAAGAAAACAAGATCACACTGTCCATATTAATCTCTTACAATTCTATCAATACTGTGCGCCAGATTTTACAGTCTGCTTAAAGCTCCCGTTAAACTGTGGCTTTGTAAGTCACTGCTCTTCGCAGCATGTGTTCTGTCCTCTGAACAATCGGCCTATCCTGAAACCCCTGCCTGTTAGATGCTCCTGCTTCAGTTAGCCACCCTTGTCTGTTCAACCTGCCAGTGAAGTTATCAGTGCGTTAACGTACAGTAAACATTGACATAATTCAAAGGTTCTTTTGGACAGGTGAAACTTGAAGAATGACAAGTTACAAATCAATTCACAGTCGTACTGTACAACATTCACATCACGGCTTTGGGTGCACAGACAGGGTTTTGCTGACATTTCTTGACTGTCTATGACTGACTATTTTCATTAGCATAAATGACAAAGGTTAATAACAAGTAGAGGATCTAATGCAAAAACATGATGCGACGAAAATGCTACAATAATACAAATATTTAAAACAATAAATTTAAGATTGTTTGCTGTCAGCCATAACCTTTTCCACCTACGCTAACTCATCTTATTAAAGATTTGACTCTCCCTGGTGAATTATTTATGGAGGAGAAGAGTAACCTGAGGAGATTCAGATGCTGCAGCCACACGTGACTGCGAGGGCAGCAGATATGGTGACATTAGCAATGATGCACCAAACTGTTAATTATTATATAATAACCAAGGACAGCGAGTGGGTTGAGGTCGGAGAGATCAGACTCAAAGATGTGAAAAGTACAAAATATTTGCCCCAAAGTATTTTGCTTGTTTTGTTCAGATACATTAAATCTTAATATGAAATGTGTATAAAGTACTTTTGTCAGTTGAAATTAGTTCTCTTCTCTTACCTGTAAAATATTAATTTGCACCCAAAGAATGCTTGTAGAGAAATCTGACATGGCAAGATTAGGTGTCAACGTTTTTCAAAGTGTGCACAATCTCCAGAGTCGACCCGTTTTACCACACACAGGCACACAACTTATCTACCCTGTCTATCTAGGTCACACGCTGACACTTTACTTCTACCTCTCAGCTTTGTGTCATTGTTCCCTGCATTTCTGTCCTGTTCGGCTAATTGCAGTCAGCTTTCTAAGCTGAAAACTAAAGCAACAATTATGTCTTAATGACCCATTTACTCTCCAGTGTACATAAAACATGTACAAACCTATAGATGTTATAAGCTGCCAGCAAGCATTAGTTAGCCAACCATCACATGCACACAGACAAAATCTTTAAACCCTTTGCCACGGACAGCACAATTTAAAATAATGATGATGAACTGGCTTGCAACAGAATGATCCTGCTGCAAGGTGGTGCATGTAACATGAAGCAAGACAAGGACAAAATGATCAGCATGCACTGAAATCAACGTATTATTGTAATTTCAACATAGGATGTACTTAACACTTAATTGTAACATTAAATGTAATATATATATTTTAGTCTCAAACCCTCAGTATACACATGGAAATAAATATGTCACCCTTCAGGGCCAGACCGGGCTAGAGCGGAGTTTTGCCTGTTCAATATAAGGGAAGACATTGTTTTGGTTTATTTTACACAGAAATACTTATATACATGTTTACACATTATAGAATACACAGCTACTGTACATTCTTACATTACCTACAGTACAAGAATGTCATACATTTAAGCAATGCTTTTCCTGAGGAACAACAGACACCAGGCGGAAGTGGTTGGAGTAATAAGATACATCTGAGTGCCTGACGTCAGAAAATACTGCCACTGGCCTCCTCCTGATGTCCCCACAGGTTATAACAGACGCCATAATGTCATTCACAGATGTCTGCTGTTAATGTTAATACATGTTATTTTCAGTGCTCTGCATGCGTGTCAGAATTCAATTCCTTTTCTTCCCAAGTGGCCCTGGTGTATTTCTGTCTTGTTTGCAATTTCCCAGCGGAACCTCCAGCAACATTTCAATCTGCCAACAGGCAGCCTGGGAGATGAGACCCTCAAAAGACCTGCCCAAAAAAGTAGATTAACTTAAACTTTTTTTTCTGGTGGCTCAGTTAAAAAAAAAAAAAAATCTCTTCTCTTCTCTTGTTTGTCAAATTGTGGTCATATCCTATCATTTCCATGTCAGCGTGGTCTATGTTATGAAAAAGCATGTGACAAAATGAATTGTGGTGCATGGGTGGTGTTGTGTGCGTCTATGAGCCATGCAGCGCCAATTTATCTTCTCTGTCACATTAAGCATCAGACCCGTCTCACGCTCTGCACTCAGAGGCCTTACAGTGGCCTGCCTCAAGAGACAGGGAGAGAGAGGCTGGGAGGGAGGAAGACATATGTGAAATATGTGTATGTGTAAGGAGTATTTGGCGGTTAGACCCTACTGTGACGTCATCATTTAAGGGTAATCACACCATGAGCCGTACAGGATTTATTAATTGTAAAATATTCGGCTTATTTCAAATCTTGGTCACAAAAACAAACAAAAATGTTAGGTAAGACATTTATATCGGCTGACATATCATTATCTGATTCCTGCCACTGGTTTCGCTCTATTGCACTGATCGAAAGTTGGCAGTCAGTGAATAGTGCAAAGAAATGTAGCTATGCGGCAGCAAAGGCAAAGAAGAAAAAGACTGCTGGCTAGTAAACACTGATGTAAACAATGCAGGATTAAAAATCTTTAAAAAAAATTCGATTGGCTTTGCAAATACGATGAAGGAAATGCGTTCAACCCATTTGTTAGATCTCAAAGATACACACAATGTGTTTTGGTGAGTAAGCTTTTGCTTTTCTATCTATAAAGTTGAGGTCAAAATCATGGTAAAGGTGTAAGAAATAAAATGACCAGTGACTACAGTCCTAGAATGGGACAGGAAACAAAGCTGGGACGCTGATATGTCCCTCCACCATCCTGTCCTCCACTTATTTTCTAAGCACTGTGTGAACACCTGCATTCTCTGTGAACACTGCCCTCAAACAAACTGCTCATTTAGTCAACAAAGGAAATTATTAACAGTCTCGTCTCCAGTGACTTCAACAGCCCCTTTAATTTCCTCTCAAAAACATTATCTCTGTAGTATCCTCAACAAGGTTAATGAGTGCAGTAGGAGGATGTTGGAAGGAGCCAAGTGAGACTACTTTGCCTTTGAAACTGATTAGCAAGGTAACTGCGTTTGAAACCTCAGAAATGGCTCATGAGGTCATTGGTGTGTGATGCAGCTGACAGCACAATATACACAGGTGTCTGAGATTTCACAGAACAGTGCAGAGTACGGGAATATTTTTCATTTTGGGAAGTTCATCCTTTAATTAAGTTTAGTCAACCAGATGCAAAAGTAGCCCACAGTCCAAGTGAAGTGCACTGTTTTCTTATATCAAACCTGACTGTATAACAACATTTCACTGAGCCACTGAATCAATGATGTGCTGCAGAGTTACTAGATACTGTACATAAGGACCTCCTTTGTCTGAATGACACACAGCCATCACTTTAACAAGCCAGCAATGTCTGAAAAGGGCTCATGAGACACTGCTGAATCAATGATGTGCTGCAGATTAGATAGATACTGTGTACTATGGATTCAAGCATTTACCTTACTTACATTCAGGTTCACTGATACGAAATGCTCGCCGTGGAAAAAACAATGACAGGTCTCTTCCTTGTGTTCTGTATGTGCGAAGAACTGTGACACAAAATTGAAACTGATTGAAAAATGTTTGCACACATCAGGGACCCATGACTACAGTACGTTGCAAAAAATGTTGCATCCAGGCTGGCGAGGAAAGCCACTCTCATGTGACTCATTCCATGCATGGTGAGTCCATCTCATTTGTTTCTTTGTAATGTTGCAGCATAACAGCTGACAGTATTTTTCATCAACAGGTGATGAGCTACATAATGCTGCTGGGTGTGTGCAATGCTGTTTGGCACCCATAACGCTCTTTTGTGTGTGCATAATGTTGTTGTGGGCGTGCACAATGCGTTAGATATGCATAAGGCTGTACAGCGCTCACAGTAGTATATGTTTGAATGTTGATTAAAAAAATTCAGACGTGCAGCTTGTTGGTGCCGTCCCCTTTTCTACTACTGCTATGTTCATATGTACAGTTTATCTTCTTCGGTCTGCGTTTTGCATGAAAATGTGTCATACAAATAAACTTGAACTAGATTTGACTCACGCATGTCAATGATCACGTCCTTGCCTGACATGCATCACCCAAGGGCTCTGACTCTGAAACCGCAGTTAAATGATAAATAAAAAATGCATGTTCATCTGACATTAACTTTGTTCCAATTAAACAAAGCAGTGAGAGTGGAGATGGAGCTTTATTCAATTACAGTGACGTACACATTGTTTCTGCATCTGTAAAAGTTGGCATGACTAAATGTATTACTGTTTGCAGTCTGCCAAGTTAATCTCGCAGCACAATGAAATGCCTCCCACGGCTGGAGAGAGCGTGTGGGCAGCTTTTTAAGCGGAACAAA
Source organism: Maccullochella peelii (assembly GCA_002120245.1). Taxonomy (NCBI): domain Eukaryota; kingdom Metazoa; phylum Chordata; class Actinopteri; order Centrarchiformes; family Percichthyidae; genus Maccullochella; species Maccullochella peelii. The sequence goes on from LKNJ01001746.1 coordinate 20,717, forward strand.
GGAAATAGAGCTGCGCTTACTGTTAAACACACACGGTGGAACATCCATGGACACGTGTGAGCCTATATACATCTGGCCATTCATTCCGCACACACAGACACACCTGGACACACACATACAAATACAGAGAAAACAGACAAGACACAACACACAAACTCGGACTCTTCCTTCATAAAGCTTCTCAGCCACCAATGAAAGGAAATGAAAGTACACATCCTCTCTCTTTCACATCTTGACTTCAAAATGAGGCAAAATTAACATTTGTCCATGTGTATGTAACAGAAGCATTTAATGCGACGACTGTAGGTCACACTGTGCTGTTATAAAGACAAACTAATACTGTTTTTATATACAAAATGGCAATGGAGAGAAGTCTAACAAGATCGTACAAAGACAGCTTGAAATACTGTAAAGTGCAGCGACAAAAAGAGGCGTCTATAAGTTTTGATTGTTCCCTTCCTATTTTGGGTTTCATTGATTGTCTGTTAATCTAGCGACAACCACGTACCCCCATGTCTGCCACCATTCAAACTGGTAAAACTACACTTCCTGGATCATCTTTTTGCATATACCTGTTTCAACACAAGTAACCATATTGACAGACATTAGTCTGTCATATTGACAATAGTGTGTGATGTTATTTAAACAGGGGAATTTGCTTGGTTAAAAGCTTAGGCATTTATGGAAGATGAGAGATGTCAGTGTAACACCCACTTAAGAAACTAAACTGAATAATTGAGACAGAAATGGTTGAAATGTTGGGTAGTACCCGGTGCTAGCATGAATGTTTGTCTCTATATGTCAATCACAGGTGTACCTCATCTCGCCCAATGTCAGCTGGCAACCCTCTAAGGATAAGCGGTCTAGTAATGGATGGACAAACAGAGATCGCGCTGCCCTCTGATGTGGCTTTGTAGGACCATTGCTCCCTTATGCATTTTAAAGGCACAAATATAGTTGTAAACAAAGTTTTATCAAGTGACAAGTTAGCTACCCTCGGGTTAATTCAACACCTTGTGGAGTACGTCACATTATAATTACTATAGCCCCTTTTTGACATGCACATCGTTACATAAATGTGATGGCAATTTTACAGCGCCCGAGTCACTTTTACATAAAAGCCCTGACGGCAATCTTACTAGATCAGACTTAGAGATTTCCGCAACTCTTCCTATCACAATAGTAACCAGACCAGCACACCCTCCCTATACACTCACAGTGGTCATTATTTAAGGCTTCAACTGAAAAAACAAAAACAAAAAAAAAACTGTGCGAGAACAGAAAATATTCTTCTTCTTTGGCATTATTTGCAGCAGCTGTGCTACCACTCTTTCCATAAAGATCCTGTCAGGTCTGAATGAAGCCATAAAAAAAAATTAACATAATGCTCTCCTTTGTCAGAATGACACAAAGCCATCACAGATAAATAGACGAAGCCAGCAATGTCTGAAAAGGGCTCATGACAGAAAGGGTAAATGTCTGGCTCCAGAAAAGGTGGACATGCCCCTTTGTCTGAAAAAGAACAGCAGCAAAGAAAACACAAGGTGTAGATGGTTATCTGGCAACAATATCACGTGGTATCATCGCTTTCCAAGCAACATCCAGCCGAGTTCTCCCTGCAATTAACCTACAGGACCTCAGTCTCAAACACATTCTAAAACTGCAGTCAGCTACTTATATCAACCCAGTGAAGGGAACTGAGGTACGACCCCTGCAATTTCTGACCTGGACCCCGCTTTTTCCTATAATTTCTCTGTGTTGCGTGCTCGCTGCATGGGTTGCAGCTCCACAGTGAACCAACGGGGATGTAAAAAGCTGCAGAAAGGAGGCAGAAACAGCCAGAACCTTCCGCCAGCGTGGCGGATGAGATGAAGTTTGCATACAGCTGAGCGGCGGGAGAGGACAGACAGAAATAAGCAGCTCGCTCCAAACGCCCACCAGGTCACCACGACAAACACACAGACACACAGATATACACTGTAAACACACAATTTAAAACAAAGATGGACCTTTGACATCCGATCCATCTATTACTCTCTGGTTTCAGGGCTAACTGACATTACTAATAATCTCTGATTTCCCTGCTCCATGTATACATACAATGTATCTGTTTACAAAATAGATTAACCTGCCATTCATTTGTAGATATATTTAGACACAACCGTTGTTCTACTTATATGTAGAGAGAGGAGGAGGAAAAGGAAGAATGAAATGAAAGAGCTCAGGAACAATGCTTCTGTCAATATTACTGGAAAGAACAAAAAAGAAGGCAAGAAAAAGAAAGGAAATTGGAAGTACTGCACTGCTGCCGTAATAAGAAGATAACAGCCTGATCTGTGTGTCAGCAGCAGTATCAGCAGGACCCATCACCCTACCCCACCCTCCAACACAGACAGGCACACACACACACACACACACACACACACAGTTTAATCAGACTGGATGATGATGATAACAAACACAAATTATAGTCTCTGATCATCTTCTCTGCTACACTGATTTCACTGTGCATCTGGGGATAGAAAGATTGAGTCTGTAGTTGTGTGGAAAAGAAAATCAAAAAGCGAGGGAAAGTAAACATTTATCTATCTGTGTGTGTGTGTGTGTAGGGCTGAACAATTAATTTAAATATTATGGAAATTGCAACATGGCCACGTACATCATCTTGTTGCGTCCCTTTCTTCTGCAACAGTTTAATGACACCCGACTGGAGGATCAGAGCCACCAACTCGTAATATTTGCGTAACGGTAGTGGATGTGGACGTGCATTACTTCGCACTGTGCTTTGCCAGTTTTCAGGAAAATAAAATTTGCTCTACATTTGGATGAAACCTAGCTTATGATGAATATTGCATATAACTTAATTTTAGACTGACAAATCAATCCTCTCACTGCGTTCAAAGAACTAAGCTAGCTGGATGAGAATTAATGGGATAATGAACATTAGTTAAACCACGGCTGAAGAACGGGGCCCAGGTAACCCCAAGTCTTTGTACATACATGTCAGTTGAGAAGGGTCAGTGATACTTTTGAGAGAATAAGTGTAAAGTTACAAGCGCTCCTTTTTACGTGCTGTATTATAATAGAGACATCTGAAAGTTATAAAGTAGTGATTTGATTCACACCTAGTGAAAATTAGGAATGTACAGTATATGTACCATTTAAAAAGAATTGACACCTGCTTTTATGAAATGATTACTTTTATATATATATATATATATATATATATAAATATATATGTATATATACATTTATATGGATAGCTCTTGCAAATAGGTGTGCATCCACCCAAACAAGATTTTTCTTTGTGTTTTGATGTTTACATCATCCTTTCAATGGCCTACTTTGGAAAATTCACAGTCTTGTGTACTTCCAGTAACAAAGATACCACAAATATAAATTTCCAACATTCATTGCTTCCCTTTGATTGCTCCATGAGATTATAAGAGGAAATGACTCAGGAGATGAGTCATAAAATAAAAAAGGAGTTGGCTGTTCATCCAGATAGATGAGTTTAAGATCTGTCAATCACAGTGAGACTGGTGGTAATTACATCAATTTACAAAGCCTCAATCTGCAGCTCAAGGACATCCATTAAATCCATTATTCCATTACACCAACTTTCGTAGCTTTTTTAAAATTTATGTGCTTTTCAAAAATGACACTCTTATTTATTCTGCTTTGTAACTTGTGGGTTGTATTTTAAAAAGATGTCTCCCAAGGACAACATGTTATCAGTTTCACAGCTGCTGTAGGTTAAATTTACACAATAACACATACTTAGATTCAGACTTCGACATAATCCTCTTTTACCCATCAGAATCAGCTCCCAGGTTACAGCAGTGTTGGCTGCAGCCAATTTGTATGACAAATGACCCATCATTTAAACCCATTAATCTCTTCCTTAATGTGGCTGGCAGGTGTGCTGTCAACAGGAAATCTGCAAGGACACGATTTCTGCTGCTGCTCATTGTTTTCTCACCTCCTCCCCAAGGCTGTTAATGGAAGTGGAAATATGTACTTTAAGTTAATGGAGCCTACTTAAAAAGGACTTGAGCAGGTAGGTGTGTTGTGACAAAGGACATCCAAAGAACTGCAGAAATATGATTTATAGCATTCAACCATCTCATTACCTGGCTATGGCTATCAGCTGTCATTGCACACACACACACACTCACAGGACATTCATAAGTTAGTATAGCCACGGGGCAAGCGTACAGCATGATTGTTTCCTCCAAAACCAGGCATAATAACGAGCTGTGTGGGTGACTGGCAGATGTTGGCATTATATGTGTGTGTGTGTGTGTGTCCTCCTCAGCCAAGTCAAATGTGTGAATGGCTGACAGTTGTCAGATGACATTAAACATTGTGTGCATGTGCAAGTGTGTGAGCCACTCCTGGCTCAGTACAGCTCACTTCTACTGTAGGTCGGGGAAGAGCAGAGGAATAGACGGTCACTGTATAGCTACAAACAGCACACAGGCAACACAAGTACATTTAAAATATGTTTCACCAAAAGTTCAAAAACGGAAACAACCAGCTGACCATTGAAATAATAAAACAAATTACTAGATTTTTTTTTAGCCACATCTCATGAGCGTCATCAATGGATTGGGTTTACCCAGATGGCATGGAGATGGTTCAGGTGTCATCAAGTGTGAAACTTTGGTCACTGAGCAACTCCACCGGCTGACGAAGTAGCTAAAAGCTACAGAGGAAATCCGGAAATCTGGTCCACATGCAGCGGACGTCCTTCATCCTCCATAATGCTGTTTTGGTCAGAGAAATCAAGCAATTTGATGATGTTACATTGGGCTTTAGGTAATTGAAATGGACATTTTAAACAATTTTCTGACATTTTATAGACCAAATGATCAATGGAGAAAATAACTGCCATTTTAATTGGTAATGAAAATAATCCGTATTTGCAGTCCTAAAATAATTATAGCCTTACTGAAATTTTATCTTGCAATGCTGTCAACTGTGAGTAAAAGAAGCATATAATGAAGCAAACAAGACACATTCGTTTAAGTTATATTCTCTTTAATATATCTTAAAAAATGGATTTACAATCTGAGAAAGAAAAGGTTGAGGATTTGAAGAAGAACATGTTGTTAATCTTCTCTCCTGGCCCAAAGATGGAGTTAGCCCAAGCAGAAACATTTCCCAATAACATCCTGGGAAATAAAACACTGCCAACTGCCAAACTAAAGGACATATGACAAGATGTCCAATAGGAAGCTAAAGTCAGAGTATTAGTAAGGCTAAGATTAAGTACAGAGTATTGGGCTACCATATCCTGGAGGCAACCACTACCATGACAATTAACTGTCATGGCGATTACATAGGATGGCTTCATACTAAAAGGCAGTTGCATTAGCCTTCAAGGTTTGAGTGGACCAAAACCATGCTGGAAAATGCCATGGAACACCCACATTCACATTTGCTTTCAATGGACCTCGCATTTGTCATATTCTCAGGTCCTTTATTTTGGCAGAAGCTAGTGTCGTCTGTTGTTCTGTTTTCTTTCACTAGGAGAACAGAATCATTTGAGCTGTTAAACCCTGGGCCAGAATAACAAAAAGAAAAGAGGGGCAAGAGGCAACCAGAGCATGCTAACAGGTCACATCATTTCAACACACATCATACTGTAACTGCCGACACACATGCGCTCTCACACACACACACACACACACACACACAACAAGCACAGAATTTCAGTCTATTCAGACTACATTTCTGACATCCTTAGTAAAATGCACCACTGGCTGATCACATAGACTTTGCCTCATGCAGACGTGTGAACACAAAGCTGAATGGAGTGAGAACAGTCTTGATGTTCAGGGATACGACTCAAACTGGAGGCACAACACATAGCCAGGGCCGAGCCAAACACACACAAACATACACACACCACACTCTCACTGGCTAACTGAGTGACAGTCTCTCTTTCTCTCTCTCACACACACACCCACACAAAATTAATGTGCATTGTATGGCCAAAATCCAGAATGGCAGAGGTTCATAAAGACAGTTTGACGTTATCTGGTTAGCTCAGAATATCCAGAGGTGTTCCACAGTGCAGTGCACCTCATCATCTACTCTAGTCAATTCAGCAGTGAAATAGCAGCGTCTCTAGTTCACAAGGAAGCTAACTAGCTAACGAGTGAGCTAATCCGCTGGCAAGGATGCCAACTGGCTACCGAGTGAGCAACGTCATCTTGTTTACTTTCTGTCCTCCAAACCTGTCCAGAGTGTGCTAGTAGGCTCTCTCGCTCGCGTGTTACCTCACTAGCCTGCTTTCTAGCTACTTAGCTTGCTATCTAACTGCCTTCATGAACCTCAGCTATTGACTTCTCCAAACACATCCAGACAGTGAAAACATACAGTCCATACACACAAAGAGGAGAGAACGGAGTACGGTCCTTCTAGAAAGACACACTCTACATGTTCGCTTGGGAAATCTCCCACAGCAATCAGAATGAGAGGGGACGTACAATGCAGTCATAAAGTCTTGGGACAGTAAAATGTATTTTATTCCATACTGCAGCGCAGTGGCAATGAAATGAAACAATGGCTGTGAGGTTTAAGGGTGCTTTAAGGTGTTCACATCTATGTTGGGTGAACAGTGTGGGTCCCGTATGTCCCTTTATACCTAATCCCCATATCATCACATTTTAAATTGATGTGGCAAACTTGTTAAAAAACTGTGGCTTATTTACACATCCAGCAGTTACGGGGCAACATTGTACTTTATTTAGAGTCGAGTTTCTGTCCACCTGATGAATGTAAATCCAATATTCACTGTCTTCCCGCTCTGTTTTTGGTCTCTATCAACCCCCGAAGGGACTATCTGGCTCTTTAGCTGCTAAATGCTCCACTTTGTTCACCAGCTAGTCTCTGTCTGCTGTTTGGTGCTAAGCAGGTAGTGTACAGTGGGTGTTAAGAGCTTTTTAAGATAAAAACGATGCTATGAGAGCAGTGAGAGTGAACCAAAGGAGTGAAGTTGTGGCCTGAACAGCAAAACAATGATCTGAAACTCGCTATAAAGCTCCATTATCCCGAGGGGAGCTGCAGATTCAGCTGATAATTCTCTTAAGGTTCATCACTATAAGCGGCAACTTTCACATTGTTTTCACATTGTCACTTGATACATTGCTATTATAAAAATATAGATTATAGCCACTTAAATTAAATTAAACCAGAGGGACTATGTACAAAAGGAGCTCCAATGTAAATTGTTATGGATGTAAAATTAAATCTAAACTCATAGACATTGTTTCACTGTGCTAAAGTCCAGAGTGAACACACCAAAATGTGTAACTGTCATGGTACTTTCTGATTGCACTGTAAGTATGAATACACCTCTCCATCCTCATTGGAAAAAGGTACATGTGTTTGTGTGTGTGTGTGTGTCTGTGTGAAACAGAGAGACAGATGGAGGAAGGACAAAAAAAAAAAGGACAGTGAGAAGAGGAGGAGCAGGGAGAGTAAAGGTGAGGTGAAACTGAAAACAGTACAATGCATTTGGCTGTGGTTTTAGTAGTCGTACTTTATCCCACTGGAGCTTAAAACACACAGAAGGTCTGTATGTGAGTTTTGTGTCTGTGTGCACATGCAGGGAGAATGAAAACAGAACTGGAGAATGTGTTCATTCACATGCTGTCTAGTGGGACTGTAGGCTTTCCAACTTGAGTGTGTGTGTGTGTGTGTGTGTGTGTGTGTGTGTGTGTGTGTGTGTGTGTGTGAGTAATAGACAAGTGTACAGAAACATGTGTATGCAAGTGTTCACCTTTTACTACAGGATGTGACACTGTGTGTGTCTGTGTATATGTTTATGTGAACATGCATTTTCTCTTTAGCGACACAAACATGGCAGGCACTGGAACAGAGAGCTGATAGTAAAAGATATTATTTCTCTTGATTCATCAAATTTTAAAACAGCTACATGTTTTTTTTTTTTTGGCGCCGATGAATCATCACATCCCCTGCCGTTTGTTACCATGGCTCGTTTCCAACAGGCTCAGGGACACCTCAGCGGTGGCGTCATTCAGTGATCTCGCCACAATGAGCAGACATTGTGGCCATTGAAACACTTAATCGATTAGGATAATTAAAGCATATTTTTCTTTTGAATGCAAGCCCTTCCTGAAACACATACTTTTTTCCTATTTTTATTTCCCTCCTGCAATGTGGAGTTTATTGCAATCAGGTGAACAGCAGGGCATGGGCAGGGCTGGTGGTGTCAAGAGGAGGGGAGTGGTAAATGAGTCAGTCAGCTGTTGATTCACACACGTGGGGGAGTTGGCCAAGATAAGTGGAGGCAAGGTAGAGCAGTTTGGTTGGTTGGTGCAGGCTGATGTAGATAGCCAATGCGTCTATCATCTGGCGTAGTGCTTGATGTAATCTTGAACCTTATTCCGAAAATCCTCCTGGATTGGAGACAGGGAGAGGCAAAGAGAGAGTATGAGTGTCAGATGGAAAAGCCAGATATTCAGCACTTACAAGCAGCTGAAAGTAAATCAAGAGACAAACAAACTAATATGATCCACCATGTAAAAAAGACCATAAATTCAGAGCACATCAACACAGATTTAACCAAACATACAGTATATTACATTTTTGGATTTCGGGCAAATTTACCAATTACTGCTTTCAGTAATGTCTTCCCTAACTTCCTGGACTAGTCTTAACAATCTGAACACTATAATGCCCATATAACCTGACGTGCCAGATGGTTTGTTACACAGAACCATCTGAGAAGTCGTCCTTGGAAATTGTTTGGAAAAGGGCAGGCACTTTCAAAAAATACTTGGCAGGTGACTGGATGAACCATCTGTCTATGACGAGCTAACTTCAACCAATCAGATCAACGAACCATGTGATGTAGTCGGAGGGACGAAGCCAGTCAGGAGAAGAGCAAAAACATCTTTTCCATCTTTGCTCTTCTTTCAATGAAGAAATACTCTACAGCTCTATATTAGTATCTACGCTAACCTCTTTAGGAGCGGCCATTGTTGTTTTTGACTGAACAGTCGCACCTAAACCACACTGGTAGCTGCCAGTAGTTCCTCGAAGGATGCTGATTGGTCCGAATCACTGTGGTTCGGCCACAAGTGCATAACTTGAAGCCTGGCAAGATGGATTCTCACGTGATCTTGTGGATCTAGTGGCCTCACAGGGTAACTGCCCATATGTTACTGCTGAACACCTACAAAGACCCTATAAGCCTCACATGTGTCACTTTATCTTTGTTACTCTATATGTTAAAGTGGCCGATATCGATCCAGTGGATTGGATCAGCGCATCTCTAATTGTATCTGGTTATTTTCTGGACTGGATAAAAAGCATTAAATGCCAAATAGTGCCTAAGAGTTCGACTTGATCTTAGCTGGATTAAGCAGAATTTACGAGTTGAGTGAGTTGATTTAACCATAAATTATGTGCTTGTTCTTGACACATATCTCTAGAAAAAAGTATGAAGCTTTGTGCTCTTTGTAGCTGCTTTACATTTAAATTCTGAATGCCTGTATGTTTTTGTATGTTTATGTTGTTTTTTTACATTCACAATTACATTTTGATCGTATGGATGGAGGATATACTGTCTAGTGTATAAGAGTAGAACCTGTGTGAACTCTACTCTCCTTCCCCGTCTGACTTGTTTCTTGGCTCTGTCCATCATTTCAAGCCTTCCATGTCTTTCTCTTCAACCACTTAGACTGTTTTGGGGACACCTTGTTGATTTAACTTGGTTTGTTTGTGTCTACATCCTCTTCATATTTCAGTCAAACTATTCTTTAATACATCAGGCAGAACGCATTACAGTACACACACAATACCATGGCTTTTGATCAAAGACTGCTATTCATTTAAGATGCAGCGGCTTTCCTCTCTGAAAGGATTTCCTTTATTCTGTCTATGCAAGAAAGTGCATGGCTTAGCAAAACTAGACACATTGTAAACTATAGAAACTGCTGTAATTGCTCGCACAATATCCCAGCTAAGGGGACATTCTTTACTGGGATTAATGATGATGCAGTCAGTACAGCGTTTGGCAAATTGCTTCGGCAGCACCAAAGTACCCACAGTCATGTAAATAACTGTATGGCTTCCATGCAAAGATTGCTAAAGCGATTCATATAGCTTCTGAATGTGGGGTGGAACTTTGGCTCTAAAGAGCAGTTTAAGCACACTTTGTCCAACAAGATTTCTAATGAGACACAAGAAAGGTTTAAATGGTTTTCACATAAATGTAATTTGAGTGCCTAATATTTTTCCCAGAGCAACACAAAGTCACTCCAGACAACATGTACTTGGGCTGTTGGGCTTCACCCATGCATGATGAATTGTTAACATCTCAACTTACTATTCACTTCACTAAAAATAGACTAGAATATTTAACCAGTTTATGTGTGGCTAAATTAATAGTGTGCTGCATGTCCTCTAGAGGGATATCATACTTATTTTCTATACTTTGCACCCTCCTTCCTCAGCCAACCACCTCTTCTTTGCTTCCCTCTCCTGTTGTTACCTCAAACGTAAAACCCCTCCATCAGCGCAGGGGTCTGGGCCATTAAATGCCATCATGCTCCCCGTGTCACGCCAACCAACAGGAAATTTCACATACAAGTGTCCCACACTGACATCAGCGCACTGATTTACGCCACAGTTCCGGCGGTCAGTTAGTCACGCATGCATTGCTGGGGCTTCTGTGTCTGAGCGAGAGACGTGAGAAAAAACACGAGTCAGGGGGAAGAGAGATGGAGAGAAAAGGGAAAAAGAGGCATGGTGTGTGTGGAAACACAGATGACAGACAAACTGCTGTCATCACTGCTGAAGTTTTTGTCGCTGGCAGCTTTTCAGCATTCCTGAGTATCTGTCCACAGAGGGATGATGGATAGGCTCTATTGCTGCTGAGGGATCTCTCCCTCTAGGCCCTATTTTAATGCTCAAGTACAACGACCAGTGCACAGCGGTGGGTTTTTGGTGCAGAGACTGTGTGGGTATCTCCAAGCGCACATGCTATTTTGGTTTATTTATATGCAGTGGCAGTATGTGTGAAAAGGCTAGGCTTCACAAATGAAGAGACAACTTCTTCAGAAAATGGCCAAGTACTGCTTTAAATTCGACTAAGTCTACCACTGGAAGCTCAAAGACGCTCTCTTCATGTTAAAGCTTCTAATAATCTGGTTTGAAAGGTTAGTGGTTGAAATAATTCAATAACCTTTTTACGGTTTGAGATCAGAGGCGAGGCGCATAATCCAAGCTGTGAGCAATGTGCAAGGTAAAATTCAAATACTTTACTTTCATATTAGAACCATCAAAGCAACAAACAAATAACTTGAAATGGATTGCACCACAATAACACATTAATAGTCTCTATTTCTGTTGAACTGGTTGAATTACAAAGAAACAAACCATGCCCTAATCGAACTCGGGTGATGAGATCAAATTAAGTACAAAAACCCTGTGCCTGTCAAAGTGCCCTGAGGGAGAATCTCTTCACACAACCTAAATTGTATCTGAAAACAAGACTAAGAGTATACAGCCATGCTAGCAGCAGCATGCTAACATGGTCAAAATGACAATGCTAACATGCTGATGCTAAACTGGTATAATGTTTACCATGATCACCATCTTAGTATAGGATGGTGGCATGCGAAGTACAACAAAAAGTACAGCTGAGTCTGACGGGAATTTCATTAGTTTTGCAGGTACTTGGTCATAAACCAAAGTATTTGACATTGTTGGATATGGAACAGTATGGAATTTTGATCCAATCATAGTGCTAGATGGAAAGTTAAACACAAAAGTGACTTGAGTTAATCCTGAGGGGGGAATAAATGTCTGAACCAAATTTTATATCAATCCATCCAAAATTTGTTGAGATGTATCACTGAAAAAGTGAAAACATTGACCTGCTGGTGGCACTAGAGGAAAAGCCAGAGGATTACCAATGGCATTAGGATTCATTGTCTGGGCACCATGAATTCATGGAAATCCATTAAATAGTTGTTGAGATATTTCAGTCTGGACCAAAGTGGTGGACCGACATTGCCATCCCTGGAACCATGCTGCTGGCATAGCTAAAAAGCACACACACAAAAGCTATTAGGCACTCTTCTAATGCTTTTAAACTTTGTTAGTCCTGATGGCGCCTTCTGCAATATGATTAACTCATTCCAGCTAGCTTGCATCCGCATGCAGTACGCAGTTGAAGTTGAACGTATAGAATTTCAAAAATAAATGGAAATGGAAATTAACATTTCTATTTAAGAAAACGATACCCATTCCGACTTACAGTAAGCATGCATCAGTAGAATAAGCTATTCAACTAAGGATTCCTTATTTGATCACTGCATTGAAGACATCTGCAACACAGGCAAAATCCTACATCTCAAGACTCAGCACCATCATGATGATTGTTCAATGTAATGTTCACTACAGAGATCAATGTCCTAGGATGAGAAGGGATACAGACAAGTTCTTATCCATATACACGGTATATGTTCTATATACCAGAAACTGCATTTATGCCGATAGGGGCTTATCACTTTTTCCAACATCCTGTTTGGAAATTAATTATGCAGAAACATGGTCCGCCTCAATGGAATGCCACATTTTGTCCATCTGTCTGTCTCAAGTTGTGCTGGACACCACGCAAATATGGTATATTGGTCTGTTTGCCACAGCTCATCCACCTGCCTGTCTTTCTGGCATCTTTTGTCTACCCAGCTGTCTCTTGCAAGCTTCTGTAAACATGGAAAAAACACAGGAAAAACCGTAGGAAAAACCACAATAAACAAAAACCTAAACAGACACACGTATACATAGCATACCACAGTAAGCCATTGAGTGGAAATGAGGGATAAGAGGGTTTTTGCAGGGTGCACAACAAACACAGCAGCGTTGTCTTAAAATGTGTGAAGCTTGAGCTTGCCCCAATTAGACCACTTCACATTGACTTGAAGAGTAGAGCAAATACACTGACAGACAAAGAACACACTAAATTTAGTTTCCAAATTGTGTTTAAGCTAGCCCCAATTAAGATGTCTGACACAGATTTGAATCTTAGGCCAAACACATTTCTCGATGGGTAAAAGAATAAAAACTAAATGTCTTAGGTATCACACATAAATTTGAGTATAACAACTCTATTAATGCCATTTCACACAAATTTACAAGGTAACTTACATAAATTTACCATGTAGTTTTTCTTACTTTGTCCCCCCTATCCCTTTCTTACAGCAGAAAACTGGCTGAGACTGCAAATTACTTTGGTGTTCATTAGTTTGACTCCAAGTAAACTTTGGAAAGGCTACAGCCTCCAAGATTAAAAACTTTGTTAGGCTACAGCTTACTTTTTTTGGCTCTATTTCACCCGCGAAAGGCAATTAACTCTCCTTTCCTCCAGCGATTTGTACAGGTACTCAAAATATGTACCACCATCGGAGAGAAGGGGATACTAATTAAACCCTGTGGGTACAAACAGTTACTTTAAAATCTGCTAAAAGTTGAAAACTAAGAGACGGAAAGCCCCAGGATGTATTAGGTAAACAGATTGCGGAGGGAAAGATGAAGGGGAGAGGAGAGGTGTGAACAGGAAAAGGAAGAAATGGAATGGAGAAGAGAGAGATGACAAGGGAAGCAGAGGTGCTGAGACTATGAAAACACTCAACTGTCCTGGGTTTTCACACTTGTGCTGACTGAGGAATTTTTGAGATTTCTGTAAGCTTAGTAAAATTGTCAAAGCCCTGTCACGTCTGGGTGTGGGGTCCAGGAAAGTGATTTCACCTCCAAATGGTGTGGGGTTCATCTAAGTGAACTCCAGTGTGGTCTGCAGCAGATGTCAATGCCTTCCACTCCACACTCAAAGGTGAATAATGTGATTGGTTGAGCATGTCACATAATGACTTTCTTTTCATTGCATCCAGCACTAATGATAAAGAAACTAAAGAGAGTGTTCCGAGAATTATACATGGAATAATTGTTGAGATCGCCTTGACCAAATACTTAGGAACTTGTGTTACGTAAACTAAACTTTGTAGAATATTGGCAATGTTTTATTCCTCTTATATTGAAAGTATTTTAACTTTTTCATTTATTTGCTTGTTTACATCCCTTTGTCTTTTGTCTCAAGGTGTTGTCAACCTTAGCTCTAAAATTATTGGAAAAACTCAAGATCTCTGGAACAGTTTAATGCTGAAAAATTCCCCAAGAACGACCCACTACATGTTCTTTAAGACACCAGTAATGCATTTTAGATCGTCAGTATGTATAACAAGTAGAAGGAAGTTTGGTTTTATTCCAGCTGCTGTAAGACTTGTTGGGATAAAAAAATGAGATTGTCAGTTTACTTGGTGTATAAATTGATAAATGCACGTGTACTTTTTGACATAATGTGCTTTTGTGATGTTGTTGGTCAGCACCGGATTGGCCACTGCCATTAACTCTTGTCGTTTTCAGCTGTTTTCTTCATCATATCTAGTGTTTTTAGACTGTTGTATGTGTGTCAATGAGTTATGTGCTTTGTGTTCGCAAGCAAGTGGTAAGGATAATATTCTGTGTGCAAGTATGGAGTCTGAAGGAACAGTTGTTACTGTGACGCATTATCATCAACACAGATAGGGATTCACTGTCTATCTCGAACACACTTCAGCAGTGTGGATGCTTGCTGGAAAAAGAACAGCAGGAGGTTGTTGTGTCAAGGAGTGAAGATTCGCCTCACCTTCCTCCGTAATTTGCATTGCTTTCCATCACAATTTACATAAACAATACCATGGCGCCAGTCTTTCCAGGACATTAATTTGTTTAAATTGTCTTCCACCTCATCAAGAGTTGGTGAGTGTATTTTGGTATAGTCTGGGTCTTGGCTCACCACTTCTCTATTCAACTGGCAGGTTTACTGGGTGACAGCAAGTCAAGACAAATAACTTAAAATAAATCAGTAAAGAAAAGACAACTATTTGACATTATTGTGATGAGACCAAAATGCATGAATAACACTGAAGGACTCAAACATTATCCATGACTTAGCACACACACACACACACACACACACACACACACACACACACAGGTTGGTATCGCATCATTATCATCGCCTTGCTTCTTATAACAAACTAGGTACAGAGCTGGATGTACTAGATAGGTAATAATTAGTACGCAACTACATTTGGGGACATGTTTCATTACATCCTATTAAATGACGTATGACCGAATGATATAAGTAATTCACTGTGACTATAACAGCAAGCACAAATGATCAGGCTACAAACTGCTAAAAGTGAAAAACAAGAAAATGGTAAAATAAAACTATATTGATAACCAGTGAACACTGTTGTCTCTGTTTTGAATCAGGATCTCATGTCTTTGGTGCTCTAATGAGACCCTAGAGGGCCACAGCGATCACTGCTCAGGGTAGAAAGCTAATAATGGGGACAGCTGCCAGACCAGGATTCAGTAAATGGTGTGGGTGTGTGTGTGTGTGTGTGTGTGTGTGTGTGTGTGTGTGTGTGTGTGTGTGTGTGTGTGTGTGTGTGTGTGTTCATGTGTGTGCACTTGACATGAATGACTATTGATTGAAGAGACTAAACAACTTGAGATACACCTGAGGAAGTAAGAGAGTCAAGCATCTAAGGGAAAGACAGAGAAAGAGAGACAGAGAGAGACTGGTTCTCACACTGATTAGTATCAATCAATGTATATGTAGAGAATTTAGTAATTTAGAGGGGAATGATGGGATGCATGGACTCTGGAGCTTAACCAGTCACAAACCCTCCAAGGACTCACTCTGTCACTCTGTGTAGTAGTAGTCAATATCATGTTACAGTATACTGTAAAAATCTCTTGCAACATGTTCCAGGTACTCTGGCGAACACTGAGGTATACTGTATGTGTACTGTGTACTGCAGAACTCTTCTGCTTTCTGGCAGTCTGACATTTAACATCTGACATTTAAATAATGGCACATGTGTTCATGCTGCTGGGTGGTGTGTTAAAGTTTAAGAGCCGGTGCACTTTGGTTCACAGCGTTCATACTGTTTCCATCTCTGCTATCTATAAAACTTAACATATCCTGCACTAAAATGCAGGATATACAGTATTTAAGCTACCATATGTATATTTATTTCCTGATTTTTAGAACATTTTAGGGGTATGTTTTCCTCTTTTCCCCTTCAGTAACACATGCAGTATATATTGTGATGCACTGTAGATGACTGGTGCAAGATGTTACCGGTTTATCTGCTACACCTGTACAATTGAATGTAATCCAATACAAAAGCCCTTCATTTAATCCTGTATTTGTGAAGATTAACACATATTGTTTGTGGTGATGACACCATGAGAAGTGTTGATTCAATTCTTTAGTATTTCTTGAGGCCATTATTAGTGGTGAGGTTGCATGGGACTTTATTACGTTGAGTGGTGTTTCTAATCTCCTGCACCCCTCATGTATGCATTTCTTAACAATGTCTACCTTGGTGCGGAGGGGAAATATATGTATTTTCTCTGCACATGCAGAAGATCTTGAGCACTTCAGCACTACTTCCTATTTTAATTAAACATCACAAATTGAAAGCAAAATGTCTGTCTAAAAGTTTACATGTATGTTTTCCAATATCTTTCTGAAGCTCTTACCACCATTTGCTGTTCCTTTAAAGATTTTTCGCAGCTGTTTGTAGTATGTTCAGTGAGACCACACCACACTCAAAATGTAGTATGGATTTGGTACACAGCAAATGTTTACATTCTAATTTAAAACATAAAGAGTCGGTCTAGACCTGCTTTACATGAAAAAGTGCCCTGAGATAACGTTGTTATGATATGGCGCTATAGAAATAAAACTGAATTGAATTGAATTAAAACGCAGACAAGCTATGTTAAATTCTTCCTGGTCTGCTGAGGCAAATGGTTAAAATCAGAATCTTGTTAAAACATGATTTGTCAATATCAATCAAAATCAACATATTCTTTTTATGCTATGGAGAAGCCTAATTAGTATTTATAGATAAAAAGTCTCTCCTGAGGATTTGAAACAATCCGTGGGCATCAGTTAGAGGAAGCACTCTGACTTTAAACTGACATCTGCAATGTCAAGTAGGATTCAGGTAGTCAAATGTAGGATTCCTTGTAGGAGGGATATGAGATATCAGGGTTACTAAAAAAAGTATATGGGCTTTAAAAATTGGAATATTTCAGAATTCAGTAATGCACAAATAATCATGCACATGTAAACACAGCTAATGATGGAGCTACAGACTCTTTCAAGCTGATTAGCCTATCCCATTTTAGCATCCTCCTTACTAACTGTGTTTGTAATACAGGTGCGCGCGCGCGCGCGCACACACACACACACACACACACACACACACACAAACACACACACCCACACAAACAAGCATGTGTGCTGAAAGCACACACTCCCACAGCTCCACCCACTCACTGCTGAAGTTGATTACAGCAGGCTGTGACTCAGTGGGAGTGGGTCATGGTTGGATGACTTTGTGTTTTCAGTTGTTGTGATGCCAGAGAACCACAACAGCAGTGAAGCAGCACCAAAACTTCTAGAAATTTTCTTTTTTTATAATACATGCTGAAAGTAAAAATATCGCTAATTTTTGCTTTTACAACATGTCCTCCTTTAATTTACAAAATCATAGAATTTTGTAAAGTGAAAATAAAGTTTGGATTAGATCTTTGATAAAGTACTGAGAAGATTCAGGTTCAGTATTTTGACATTTCATTTACGAGAGTACGTCCACCGTTTTGTGAGGATACTGTATTCTCTAATTTGGCAACTGTGGATGGAACACATACAGCACAGTACCTGCCATGTTGCCTTAGGATGCTATAAGGAATTAAATGGGTACTATAACTTTCTAGAAAAATATTACTTCCTGGAAATCAGCTTCAGTGGTGACCTCATGCTGAAACAATGGGTATAATAAAAAAGTTCAACCAATAAAGGCATTCAAACTTTTTGAACAACCCTGCTTTTCTGTTCATCCTACCAAATCAAATTCCCCTTCTCTTCCTAACTGATAGACCATTGGTTTATACTTCAATGTCTAATGTTTCACCTCAACAGCCTGTTTCAACAGGAATTAGATCACATTTAGGAAATAAAGATAGCATTTACTGGGACCTTTAATCAAGTGAAGACAAAGGTCCTCCATCCTACCAGCAGTTCTGAAGACAAATATTTTTAAGAACCACTTGCAGTGCGCTTTGGAGAACTTCCCAAATTTGTACTATTGCTCCACACCATATATCAGTGTGGTATTTTTGTTGAGTGTCAAAACAGAAGAGGACTTTCTTCTGTAACTGTAGGTCTGTTGTAAACAAAGAAAATGGACGACATAATAGTTGTTCATGAGTTCACTAGGTCACCCACAGAGTATAGTTAATAATCCTTATCATCTATAAAATGCAATGCATTGCATTGTGGGATTGTTAACAGAAAGCAGTGTACATGCCATAGACACTACACTTTTTCCTTTCCATTGTAGAAGTTTTTGAGGACACTATACAGAATAGTGGATACATTTCACACTCACTCACAATTTGAACACTCAAATGAAACAGCAGGCAGTGAATATTGTGCATTATATAGTAAATAGGGACTGATTCTGGACACAGCCCTGTTCTCAACAGGTAAAGACACATCAACGAAGGCATAAGGAAAGTGTAGTCCTTGGTAAGTGGAAGTCAAACCGCCCAGCAGGTGTATTTTTGCACCTTTTTTAGTGGGGTACTGGCAAGTCTGAGATTATTAAAGAATGGGTGCATGCAGGAAATATCACTATGCAGGTGCAAAGGCAATTAATGCACTATACTGTTAGTAAGCAAAACACTGAGAACATCAGTTTCTCACTTTTTGACACTACTTGATGTACTAATAAAGAACTGCATGGAAGAGAGGTAGGAATGAATGGGGGTGGGCAAATATCAATGGGAAAGATTGAGGGAATAAGTTCAAAATCAATTGCCTATCTTTTAGAAACATCTTGAATATTTGTTTTGCTAAGAGGAAGGCTGGCATGCAACCTCTCCCACACCAGCTCAATGTCTATCATAGTGTATACAAAACAGGCTGGATAGTAATGCCATCCAGTAAATCTAAAGCTATGGTTTCCAAAAAAACACTTACACACAAACTCACGTGCAGATGTGTACACACATGCATAATCACTCACACACAATATACACATCACCAAGGAGAGAGTAGTAGTAGAGAGCTTTGTGGGAATTCAGAGTTCTGGTTTAAGGTGCTGATTTGACTTACAAATTGTAGAGCCTGCTGTCTACTGTAGAGGCACAGAATGAAATAGTACTTTTTTTTTTTACACTGTATGCACTTGTTCCATGCATACAGCTCTCAAAAAGGCTGCTGTGTGCTCTTTGTCTTCAGCCCACTATACCAGATTAAAGCACTTTCAACTGATTATCAAATAATCCCACCTACAAAAGCAAGCAGTGCGCACAGGGTGTCACTGAAAGCTGCAGTAGAAGTTTCTGCAGCAGCTGTACGTCTTGTCTGAATACATCTTCTATGCAGGCTATCAGCAGAAGTTAGGGTACAAATATGATTATGGAGACTATAACCACATCTGAGACACTATGGGGAAGCTTCACAAATGAATCATCTGCATGTCAATGAATAAAGTCACTGTCTGCACTGAATCGGTCTGATGACAAAACAGAACTAAAGATCAAGTTAGAATCACCCTGGATGTCTCCTGCACTAATCAAAGCCTCACCTTGTCTCTCAGATGATGTTCTGCTGCATCAATGTTCAACGGGTCATCAAAGTTCAACAGGTCCTGGAGCAGAAGCAAAGAGAGAGAACACATGAAGAAAAAAGGTACAGAGAGAAAAGGCAACAACAGCAAAGTTGAAGAATGAATAGCGAAAATGAGTCAAGAAACACAAGTGATTCACCACGGCCAGAAGATCTTTACTTTAATACTTCTACCTGTGGGTCAAATTTTGTTTCCCAATAAAAAATGTAAAAAAAAAACTGCTCTGCTGAGGGATATATTGCCTACTTCAGCGCTATTTGCTATCTGCAATGTCACCCTGGATTCTGCAACTGCGACAAACAAAACAGCATAATTATGCGGTTGCCTCAGAGATGCCATGCACAACAAGTGAGGCGTGAAGCGGGGTGTTATTAGAGAGATAAAAACGAGGATGGCCTGAGAGGTTGTTTCTTGATTAAGAGGTAAGATTTAGGGCATGACCGTGCATCAATGCAGATTACCATCACCATTATCATCAGAGACACAGTGCTGACCTCAGGGTAAGTGTGGATACTTTCAAAATGAAATCGATGATAGATTTATGCAACCTTGCAATTAGCAAAGTATGCATACTTTGGACTAAACTAAATAATCTGAATACTTTCTGCTTCTTACTTGCTGCTTGCTTTGGCATTCAACCCCCCCCCCAACGTTACCCTAAATCTGATTAGTTATCAGTTGTCTTCATTTTCTGAAGAATTACTGTCCAGCTCTGAGTATCGTTGCAAGAGTTGGCACCAGAGGACATCCAGAACCAGCAGGGAACGCATTTCCACAAGCAATTTAGACAAGTAATCTAATTTTCTAGTTTTTATTTTCCTATTATCTCAAAGTGTTCTTCATAATGAGAAAGATAATCACCCCTAAGTCAAAAATGATGGTCTCACTACAGCTGTAAAGAGAGATAAACAATGGCCTTGGTTAATCTGATCTGCGTTTGGACTAATGTCATTTGTGTAACCTACATACAGTAAGCAACTCAGAAACACATCAGTAGTGTGGATTTATTTGATTTATTTGGATATCTGTGGCATTAGCTTTACGTATTTAACAACAGATTTTAGGGAAAACTGTGGGTACAAACATACTGTATGTTTCTCATTCATTTGACTAAAATCTGCACAAACTGCAAACTATTTATGTTCTGGCCACTAACCCAAGTATTTTTAGGTTAGTTTCTAACAACATATCCATGTTAATAAAGTAAAAACAAGCAAAACTTACAGTAAACAAGGAGTTCAATCCCCAGACTACGTCCTAGAAAAAAACAAATGAGCAAATATTAATGATCAATTAGTCAAATTGTGTCACAGTTTGAATATAAATTAAAACATACTCTGAAATGCAATTGCAAGCGTTTCAACTTTCAGCCTCTGAGATGGTAACCACTATCATGAATATATCATTCTGCCTTCACAAGGAGAGTGGAACTTCTTCAACATAAAAGCAGTGGCACAGCAATACAACCAAAGACGCTCAAAATCAGTTCAAAATCATGAATCTCCCATCAGCGGGAGCCATGGGACTCTTTAATGAGCCACTGTAACCTGCAGACTCTACAGTAGGTCTGGAAGTAGCTATAATATATATTCTGTGTATGGAAAAACAAAGGTGGCATCATAATTGCCTTTTATCACTGTAGCTAACAACATTCATTATCCCCCACTTCCTGCTTAGAGGAAAAGTCAAGTGAAATCCAACTAAGAGCAGCAGTGACATGGTGATAGAATATTGTACTGGAAGACATCACAGAAGACCTAAAAAACTAAAAAGGGAAACTTTATTTCACTGGGAGCTGCTGCAAACCCACTGATTGACAATTTCAAGTGAATGCTTTCAGGGCTTCTGTTCCAATTATCTTTCGCTCACTCCACACACATGTATTTATTTCATTTACATAATGAAGTGACGCTTTGAACCTTAAATATTTAGATAAGCAAACAACTTGCAAATGAAAATAATCTTGCAGAGAATTGCAGGCTGAACTCGCCACAAAGAACAATTTATTGCTTTTCTCCATCTCCGTCTTGTATGTACCATGGGACATACTAATAGGCTTACCTAACCAAAAAAGCAAACAGTATATTTTTTTTTAATTTAAACTAAAACCAAACTTTTACCAGCTTTTATTGGAGCCAGCCTGGTAGCCTCAGGCATAATTTCTAAGGGCTAAGGTATACACAAAATTGAATTTGGTCCATTTTAAAAGGATGTCAAATTCACTGCTAATGCTGGTACACTTGCTGCAGCCACAGGTTTGTCCTTCCACACAGAAGGTAGCGTTTGTGAGTTGCAGTGAAATGTATAACCCCATAAATAATCATTACGGTGGCATTCAAAACAAAGACAACACGAACTCTGACTGCGCTGAAAAATGTAGGTAATAATACAAGAGGAAGACAAGTACTTAGAACTGGCTCTGGCCAATTTTTACAGCATTGAGAAAAGAAACAGAAAAGGAGATGTTATGTTTGTTTTCTAAATCAAACAGTCATTATCATATAAATGTATCATGTACAAAAGTAATCCAACACATCGAGTAATCCAGTAAACACCAATAAAATAATTAACTTGCGCTGTGTCCCAAATCCAACATACTAATTGTATACACGATGTACTACATACTAATCGTTATAGTATACTCTTTTAGCAGTTTCTGTACAAAATTATCAATATACTTTACCATTTTTAACTAACAGGAAATTACACAAAACGTCTGACATCGAATCAAACTGCAACTTCGGAATGTCACTGCCAATTAAACGTCAAAATGTTTTCCCCAAGATTTCAATACTTCTTTCTTTTTCCAAGATTGTTTTGGATCTGTTTCACCACCATCCACACTTTATCAAAAGAAATGTCAGCTGTCAGCTGCTCCTTCATTTCCATTGAGCATTGCATTGTGGGAGAAAAGTGTGCATAGAGAGCACAATCAAAAATGTGTTGAGATCTGTATTTAGCTTGCAAACTGTCTGGTTTGAGTATACGTTACTTTGGCGCTTTTCCAGTGTGAACACACTACATACTAAACACCTGCTTAATTGCCTGTTATAAGTATATTACAGTGGTTTAACAAAAATAAAATAGAAACAGAGAAGTAGAATCCGTCACAATTAAATAGTGCATAAACACATATTTCTGCTTAAAAATTCTACTGATTTTACCATATAAGCCATTATTGCAAAGGTATTTCATATGACATAGTTTGTGTGTGTGTGTGGGCTGAAGTGGAGAAGAGTGGTGACCAGTGAAGAGGGACATTATCACCCACTCAAAAACACAATCCTTTCTGACTCACAGCTTTTGCATTGACTTTTTCCTCACATATTTCTGTGCACTCACAGTGACACTCGCTGACACACATGAACCGAAGCCCAGCCACTCTCACACATATGACCACATCCACATCTGCATTTAGGTAAACAATGAGGTAAACTACATTTCAACTGCGGATCAGAAACACAAACAAACATCCACCAACTGTCAGACACAGACCAGGGGAAAACAAGCACAATAGCCAAACCAACGCCTCTATGACCAACATCAAAAGGTCACTGGAAATCTATACATTTGAACTCTGTATGGCTGAACCATGGCCTGACCATTCCATGCCATGGCTAACTTTCACAGTCATTGGCTCATTAACTGACAGCTAGTTGCAGGCTTCATGCCATAACAATCTGTCTGTTCAAGGTGCAGAACTGCTTTGTTGCACCAGAAAATTAGCAATTTAACCATAATTCTGTGCTGTTACAGTTGGCAACTGCAAGTAACAATTATGCATCGCAAGTGACATAAAGAACAAACTGAAAACTGAGACAATTTCTTTAATTTCAAATCAAATATAAAGGCGGGTTAGTCCAAAGTGGGTAATAGTTTTTAGAGGCACTGAAGCTCCAGACTTGGCCCTAATTCTGTAAGCCTCCCCCTGCTAGCTGTGCACTGTTGACTTCGATCTCTACTTTTACAGTGAGCAGATACAGACATTTTTTTATTGTTCCGTCTCCTTGTTCTGTCTCCTGTATTAGTAATTAGTTTTGTCAGAACACAGTAGAAATGTCTTTGGAAGTTTCTTCATAGTGGAAATCAATACCTAGATGTGTGGTTTTTAAGTCAAAAGAAGGCCTATCTTAACTGTATATTGCATGCGTTGCTACAACCACATTTTCGTCACAATCCTAGAGTATATTCAGAGTATGCCACACAAGTATGTTTTGGCTGTGATGCAAAACCAAACACAAATCATTTTTCCAGGAATGGACAGCAAACCACACAAACATTCACACCACATAAAATGTTCTAGTATACATTGTTCAGTTTGTGTTATTCCTTAAAGTCATGCCAATTCTTAAATGTCATTTTTATCTTGTTGTCTGAATGCCAGGTGTGAAAGTTGATCTTCGTCTGTTCAGCAGGGGTTGAGGAAAGCTCACCATCCTCCATAATGGAACATGTTGTTGCCATGAGTCTGACGTGAGCATGTTTCTTTGATCAAGTGCTTTCACAGAGAGTTAGAGTTTGCTGTTATGGACAGACAATACTCACCGGGATATAAGCCAAGGCAGGAAAAAATCCTTGATAAATACTGATACAATTTTTGCTGGAAATGTAGGCAGTCACACCACAAAGTGACGTTCACTTGTCCACGCAAAATAGGTGGGGCCAGGAAGCTTGGTGACGCAGTGACTACTCACAGGGCTAGTTGGTGAACTGCAGTAGCTGGCAAGCTAACCATTAACTAGTTAGTCACAATAGCTCCCGGATTTCCTCTCTATTTTCTCTCCTCTGTTCTGTTTATATTCCCCCGGGGAAAAAAAGCTCTGAGCTTGCTAATGGTCAGTTAGTAAACTAGTTTAATTACAATAACTGAACAGTCAAAATATCTCTTTTTAGATATAAATCTATTGCTGTATTTCGATGTTAACATAAGGGTTGAGAAAATTCTGGATTTTTTTTTTGTTGGCTAAATATTATGACTGACACTGCGACACACTATATGGAATATGGCTTTGTCTGAAAACAAAGAAAGAAGTATGCTAATGTGCGCAGACAACACCAGAAAGAAGGCAGAAGGAGAGGGATAATTTGGATTGACACAAACTTATAAAACCTAATAAAAATAGAAAGAGAACCCATAAGGATAAGAAAAATCCTGACAGTAACTTCAAAAGCAGCCTTGGCAGGAAACTCAAGGGGTACCAAGAGGATTTACTGGATGACCCTAAGGGGCGGCTGTGGCACAGAGGGTAGTGCGGTTGTCCATCAACCCCAGGTTTGGTGGTTCGATCCTGGCTCCTCCTGTCCACATGTCGAAGTGTCCTTGGGCAACACAATGAACCCTAAGTTGCCCCCGGTGGAGGCCAGCATGGCAGCTGTGTCCCCATTGGTGTGTGATTGGGTGAATTAGACTACTGTTAGACCTTAGGTTACTGTTACAGCGCTTTGGGAACCGTTTCAACGGTTGAAAAGCGCTATATAAGTAAAAGACCATTTAAACTTATGAAACCGATACTGGAGGTAGGCAGGCCATCCAGTGCCTCTAAAAAAATCCCTGTCTCTCTACTTCTAAAAGGCAACTGCATCCAGTATGCATACATTTCCATATCTACATAATGCATCCTGTGCAGTGATTGAGAGAAAGGTTGATCTAGCCTTGCGTCCCTGCAGAGAAGCACAGATACGTGTCTGATTGGATCAGAATGTTTAAGTCAAACTTTAACATTGAAGGCAGAGCTTCACCATACAACTGCATTCATTTCCACACTGATGTTCCTATCAAACATAATTTTAGTCAAGTCTTGAATAGTGATAGCAGAGGGCGTCCTTGCTTTAAACTTCAGTAAGTGTTTCTAAACAGCTTGCAAAAAGTGCTCAGTTGAGTGAAGGGTAAAGCATAAGAAGTCAGTCTTTTATATGCAGCTGAAAGGCCTTTCATTGTGAAGTTTACCTTACATGGCTCCACATAAGATGTTTCTTTGGGTCCTGCGAGGATTCTGCAGTGTTTTCAACAGCCCTCAGCAGTAAATTTTTGTACCCCTATTTTGTCCGTTTAAGAAAGTGAAAAGGTGGCAGAATGTAGAAAAGGGCTCATTTCAAGGAAAGTCACACTCAGGTCTTTTATGTTCTAAATTACCCACTGTATGGAGAACAGGGTTTTACAATAACCATCTATTCAATAGCTCTCAACTCCTTCAAGATTTGAGCACAATGTAGACAGCGTTAAGATTACAGATCTCAGTCTAATTTGAACTCACATGTCTCTGTCACTACAGATATATAAGACAGACATGTGTTTGTTCAAAAACTTGTATATCCATGGTACTTTCTCTTTATTTGACAAGCTATTTGACCAACAAATGTGACACTCCTAAATAAATCTTGCAACTTTATAGCTTCACAACCTCTAATTACTACTCTTAAGCACTTTCCTAAACAGCTGCTAGATTCCTTGATTCATTCTCTGACATTAACCCTACAAATAAAAAGGAATTATAGGATTAATATGATTCCCCAACAGTCAACGTAAAACCAAAAAAAACAAAAACAAGAATTCCCTGAAGAGTAAATGGGAGCTCTGAGGCATACTGTATCTGACTGTCTATGGACCAAGATGTTAGAAAAACATACAAGGCATGTGATGGTACAAATAATACATCAAAATAATATATAATCTCCACTGGACCACGTCTGTATTATCACAAATAAAAGCTTAATTGGACCAGACATGTGACTGTTGCAAGCTAGCACAAACCACAATAATCCACGTGTCCTTGAATAGTCCCAAACTTATGTCAAATATTGGCATACAATAATTGACATGCTTTCTCTCTCTTGTTTGGTTGTGCTTTATGTTTGGTTGCATAGGTTTTGTTTTGTTTTCCGCCTGGCTGTGTGAGTGAGGGAGTATATGCTTGTGTTTGTTCTTGTGTTCATGTTATGTTTGCATTTTGTTGTATGATTTGGAAGTCAATAAAATGACTTAGTTAGACATTCAAATGAGTGTGTATTGACCTGGAGTCTCTGGAGTTTCTTTTGGAATATTTGCTAAATATGAAATGTGATATATGAAAATATATGAAATTGTCTATTCTGGTACAGAACGGTAGAACTTCTTACCCTCACTGTGAAACTAAACACAGCTGAAATACAGATTGCCATCACATGTAGAGTAAACCTGACTTGAACTGGTCTCCTTAGCATCAATCCTTCATCCAAAACTAAAAGAAGACAGATGAATACATACTACACTTACTTTTCCTGTTATAGAAAAAATCTCCACAGTCAAAAATCCCTGAAATATCAGAGTTCTAAAAGGGAATAACATTGTCTTTATTAAAGGCACATTCTCTTAAATAAATACAAATGATTTACCTTTAATGTTCTGGTGGGGGCCCAGCCTGTGCCATCAATAGAGTGTTCCCGCAATAAGCTGCATTAAAAAAAAAAAGCACAGTCATTTACAGTACTTGCATGTTATCTAAGACACGTTGTGGCAGCTTGTCATTGGTTGTTGTTTCTGAGTATGTACTGTAAACGCCTTAGTGTTATACCCCTCCTGCAATTCCAAAGGTGTTGCCAAAGGTTATAAGCTCCAAGACTAATGTTTAATGTTATGTAATGTTTATACATTTTCGAGAATGTGACTGGCTCGGGTTTTCTCATTAAATTTCTGGTAACGTGTATGAGAATGGATGTCTCTATGCGCAGGGAATACTTTCTTTTTATCTTAGCAGGAAGAACAACACTGTAACATAAAATAAAATATGACAACTTGAGATAAAGAGAGGAAGAAGTTGCATAGGTGAGGACAAGTCATGAAGGAGGTGGTAGACATTACCTTAAACAGATCTCTCCATTCTCTGTGATGTTAGGATGCCATATTCTGGTCAGACATCTCACTTTAGGAGGCTGCAAGATAACATGGAGAGAAAAGCGAGAAAGGGGAGACAGGGAGAGACGCATCTGTATTTATTTTATTACATCAATTAATTTTAAACGAACTTTTAATAACCAACATTTACTAGTCAGAGAATCTTTACATTATAAGCAGGTGTAAATGGAGATAACTCCATGCTTTTGCTGCTGTTACAAGCTGAGTTTTTAGTTCTCATCAGTGACCAGTATTAAATCAGAGCACAGCATCAAGTACAAGTTTTCAACATTATGTAAACATTATGTATTATGTAGGGACGTATCAAGACATTTTGCTTCTACTATAACACAGTTTTATAATTACCACTTAATTATATGCGTCTTCTGTATAAAAGCAGTTATGGATTCATTGTCTTTGAAGACTAAATCAGCCTTTTTGAAAGTAGCAAAAATGTTCACAATCATTAACGTAAGATCCTCGATGACTCGCCAAGGTTACATTTTATTTTCTTTGTACTCTCCAAACCAATTCATTGGTTGCTAATGCAATTCAAAGCACTTCATTCAAAACTGTTTCTGTTCAATATTCACACACATAACGCGCACACACAAATAGACAAATCACCAAGAAAATGAAAAGAAAAGGCCATGACAGCATTTGCCTCTGTGATGATTTTGATGATTATGATGGTTTAAATGTTTTGTGTTGAGTATTTTCCCCATTTTGCCGGTTTGTGTGCGATTCTTCAGCCGTGAACAGTCAAACAGACCAGCCCTCAAAACTTAGGCCAGTGTCCACAGATGGTTTACTCACTGTTGTTGGTCAACATGGACGCTTCTGTGCCTTCTGTGTCGCCGCATGTTCCATGTCCCACTGTGTTTTGGGCTTTTAACTTGTCTGCTTGTTCAGATTTGAGAAGGCAAACATCGCCCACAGGGCTTCTTCATAAACTCAGTTTCAAAGTTTGACTATTTAAATATACTTTTTATTTCATCTATTTAGAATAAAATGTACTTTTTTACAAATCTGAGAAGACACTTAGTCTTGACTGGCTCCCCTTCATTAACAGTTAATAACACAATCGGTCAAGTCAGCCCAGCATGCAGTGTTTGAACTGCTATGCTTGCTGTCATAATTTTTAACATTAACATCTGTTAACATTAGCTTCGCATAAAGCAACAGACAAATGACGGGTGTTTTTACTATTCAGCTGATATGTCATTTGTAGAGCTGTGTGTGTTTGTTTGATGCAATGGGGATGGTTTGAAATAGAAGGGAAAGGTGGCTGTCATCATAGGCTATTGTAAAATGACTATAATCATGTAATTTGAAAGTATTCAATTCTCTTAGTTACGCAGAAGCTGGGGCAGTGATGGAGAGAAGTAAGGAGCAACTAAGTAATAATGAGAGACCTCTGGAAAAGCAAGGAAGACACAGTTGTATTGCCTGACACCAATGCCTCTTTACTGCAATGTAATATTTTCCTATTGCTCAAACGTCATGTTCCACCTTCAGTTCAACAGTTCAACTTGAAACCCTGCTGCAGTAACACTCACACAGACTAGAAAGCATGAGCATATCACCCTGGTCTTAATGTCCTTTCACTTGATCCCTTCACTTGAATAAGCCCAGCTCCTTTCCCACCAGTGAGGTAAGGGGTTTATTCCACCAAGGCCTCTGCCTTCACCAACCATAACACTACTTGCAGAAGTGAGGAAGTACAATGCTGAGGTGGGTCCATGTTGTTTAATTTAGGCTGAACTCTGCTGTGCCCCTTGGGTACAAGCTCAGACACTAGGCATTTGCCTGACAACTTCCCTCCCAGGCCTGATTTCATGAGGGGTGTCAGCTGCCCCATTTTGTGCAAGCTAGCTAATCTTTTTCAGCCTCTCAAAAAATGCTCCTTGTCTGGGGCAATTTGCCATAAGAGAGCAAGAATTAGTGCTCCGACAACAAAGCTCCAAAGGTCAAGGAGACAGGACCCCTCTACCATGGCAGTTATCAGTAAGCTATGACAACCTATTCTCAATTTAACTAAAGTCACTGCATTTGGTGTTTGATTGACTAATTTCATAGAACTGCAATGACACACAGAACGCTTACAGATAAAGAGACATAAGCACACTACACACTGCTGGTGTTCTCTTTTACTTTTGTCTGTATTGGAGATGTTTGATTTGATGAATCGCTGTGACTTACAATCTCTTAAGCATGGCGTCTGTACAGGAAATCAACAACAATCTAAAGTGAAGAGGTGAAATGCGTGTCTCTCAATAGAGCAAAATGGTAGAGCTGGCAATGTGGCTTCAAAAACAGAATCTTGATATTTTCAGCCTTGATGAAATGGATCTTCCTAATTGGAACAATAATGTAGGCCAACCAGCCTTTGGCAAATGCTATTGCTGGACCAATTCCAAAACTTTTGGTATTAGTCATTTAGACCCCAACATTTTTAAAAATAGGGCCCAGGTTTAAAAATACCAGAGAAGTCTGAAAGGAATGGGAAATATAAAGTGTGGGTTACATTTACACAGGCATGGTTGGTTGAAGATTCAGCAATTCAACAAAGCTATTTGTAATGCATAAGAACGCAAATAAGGACTATGAAATTAGTGATTGCCCATTACAGAAAGGTAGTTAAACATATAGAGTATGCCAATTTAAATGAGCTCAAATTCATTTCAAAAGGACATGGCTGTTAGCCTGATAGTAAAGTAAATAGACTTAGTCCCGTTCCCCTAACAGCTGACATTTTGAGATGTAGGGTCAATCAGATTGACTGTTCTGTGGAAATAATCTGCCTTGACTTCATCTACTTCAGCCAGAAAAGATACATGGGAAATGTGGACAGAAGCTTTTTTTAAATTTATAGTTATAGGATATTATTCTCTACAGAAACTAAAGTAATTTTAACCGTGTACGTGTTTTCAGTCATTTAAATTCTGTTTGGCACACATATCCAACCTCCCCAGGTATTAATTACAGCCCAAAATACCTGTGCAATTGGTCTATCATCAATTAAGGTCCAAATGGACACCTATTGGTTTTTATGTGGATATTTGAGTCGTTACTCAGTGCTGTTTCTGAATTCCATCAGCTCTGAGCACTTTCTGTACTGGGAAACTGCAGAGGTAAAACATTTTTTGATAAAACCTGATGGATAGACACCCATTTACACCCCAGCTCCAATGTAAAGTCTAAAGTATGTATGAAGAAAAATCAATGAAAGGCTGTTCAGAGAGTCAGAGAATGGACTATTGTAATATGAGCTACAGGAGTATCTTTCCCCTGGCTTGCTTGGGCTACAGATGTGCAATTTAACCCCATTATGGATTTAGCGTGACTTTATTAGAGGTAATATACTGATGAGGAACACTTCTGAAATTTTACCTCTCTGTCTGGTCAAACTGCCTTTCCCCAATATCTGTCATAGGAGCAATTCTCTACTTGAACGCCACTAGGCCCAACTTTATAAATCGATTAACGTTTCAGAATTGAATGTTTATTATTCAGCATTCTGTGGCAGGCATCATAACACAGCCACAGATGGCTGCATGTAGAGGAAACTGTGTGTGTGTGTAAATATGTAATAAATGTCTCAGACGAAAGACATAGGTGCAAGGCATGCAAACACGTGCAGAGATACATACAGACACAAGACAAAAGACAGATTCACACATGCACAAAGACACGCTGGCATGGTGAGATAAAGCCTGTGTAGCAAGAATGAATGGAGGAACAGACAAAGAAAGAAGTGAGCAGAGCAACTTCAACTCATGAAGGTCAGGTGAAAAATCTGCACGTGGGAGAAGATACTGTGCTTGAATCTGGCAATAGATTTTTTTTCTCTCTGGGTCAAAGATTTTTTGCACGTGGGAGAAGTTTGCCTTCAAGCC
The DNA here is from genome assembly GCA_002120245.1 of Maccullochella peelii. Taxonomy (NCBI): domain Eukaryota; kingdom Metazoa; phylum Chordata; class Actinopteri; order Centrarchiformes; family Percichthyidae; genus Maccullochella; species Maccullochella peelii. The sequence goes on from LKNJ01001746.1 coordinate 52,291, forward strand.
TTTGTGCCTTTCTAACATGTGGTTAACGTTGTGAAACGGTCGCAGCTTGGTTAGGTTTAGGCAACAAAACTACTGGGTTAGGTTTAGGAAAAGATCATGGTTTGGTTTAAAATAACTATATTAAGTTTCACATGGGACGCAAACAGCAGTCCCCTGGGTGAAAGTCTGGTGTTTGACCCATTCATCCATCCCGACCTCCATGCTACATGGACGACACTACATGTCGCTCTTTATACTACGTCACCCGACATCCTAAAGGCTTTCTGCCAGAAAGCCTTCTGGCAGAAAGCCTTGAAGGCAAACTTCTCCCACGTGCGAAAAATATTTGACCCAGAGAGAAAAATAATCTATTGCCAGATTCAAGCACAGTATCTTGATGTTTCTATATTAATTTTAATGGAAGGAAATGTGATACTGGCGCCACCATGCACACATTTTTAGCTGGTGCCAGCAGTTGATAATTTGAGGGTACCAATACTTTGTTCTAGAGACTGTTTCATACACAAAATAACAGGACAGGTTTTTTAACAGGCCAAAACAGGAAGCTACTGACTAATGCTGACACACAAATACAAAGGCTGGCACATATATACACACACAAGCAGACACAAACGGACTGTTCAGACCAAATGTTAAGAGATAACTGGACCACTCACCACCATGTTATAGGCTTCGGGGACATCTATTTCAAACTGAAACCTTCCACTTTGGTAGTAACCCTCATCTGGAAGCAGATAGAGGAAGAGAGACAGAGGAGAAGGGTTTTCACTAATGTATGCATGACAGTATGTGTTTTATGACAAACATCAATTTTCAATTTCCTGTGGAAAGAGGGCCTTCAATCATCATTATACACTGCTGATCAGGGTTTAGAAATATGTCATCAAAGTGTCATGCACAGGGCAGTGATCAAGAACCTTAGAGACATCGTCTTTAACACACAAGACCTAAACCTAGCAACACAATATTTGAACAAAACAGCCTAAGATTTGGGTGTAAATATTGGTTTTCATTTTTTTTAATACAAATTTTAACTGGAAAAATACCAAAAAGGAGCAGATTAGTCAAATAACAGATTTTCACTTGAATTTCATATTACCACACATCCAAACGTCCTGCAAGTTGAGGACAGCTCAGAAAGTTAACAGCAAAGTATCATATTTTCTTCTATGAAAAATAACTAAACTAAAAATAATGAGCCCTAGGTGTAGGTATGAGACATGTAGAAGCTAAGGCCATGTTCAGACCCAATACAGACTGCATTTAAAAATAAAAGGGGCTGTGTTGGTGTGTTGCTAAAAGTACCAGTGAGCAGATGAAATACGATCCATGAAGCCCAGTTTGAATAATAATAATCCATCTCTACTACTGAGAGATCAGCACTTGAAATATACTACTTAAGATACCAAGTAATCTATCCAGATTCCAGGACAGTATCCCCCCCCCCGTGCCAACGCAGTGGTCTCATTGAAGGCGGTCTGAACTCAACATGCAATGGAAGTCGGCTGAGATCGACCAGCTTGAACAAGATCAATGAATCTGAGACATCTTAGGGGGAGTAAAGGCCTGATGTGTGTGTGTGTGTGTGTGTGTGTGTGAACATTCAGTCTGACCACATTCTGTAGTACAAACATAACGCTGGCTTACATTCCCTTTCCATCTTGCAATGGCTGATTACAGTACACACACACACACACACATCTATTACACCACAGACAAATATAGAAAGGGCTACACACACATGCAAGTGGATAACATTTAACATTCTTTACTATGTACATATCACACATGATATATTCTTAGTGACATTTGTTTGGCCAGTTTTTATATATATATATATAT
>LKNJ01001746.1:54149-80878 GCA_002120245.1 Maccullochella peelii
AAATAGTTTAATGCCAAAAAAGGTGACACACACACACACACACACACACACACACACCTTTGTAAACTGTCCTATCACACACACAGTCCCTTCCCTCTTTCTTTCTCTCCCCATCTCTCCCCACATGTAGCCTTCAAAGCCAATTCAACGCCAACATTTACATTTCTGCTGTGATCTCACGGGGCCACATGGTCAGTAAAAGGACGAGTATAAAAATGGCTACAGCGCTTTCGGGGATCAGAGGAGGAGGAGAAGCTGGAGAAGGGAGTCATGATTGGACAGAGAGAACTAACTGCCTGCCTCTGGAGCTCACGCCTCGTTCGAGCTCGCTCAGGTGGACTGATACTCTTGGCAACTTCTGATTGAACCCAAGAAAGTGAGAGAGAGGTTGAGAGGAAAGGAAAGCACTTGGTAATAACTGTGTGAGCATGTGAACATGTGTATGTGCTCGACTGACTGAGCAGCCACACTTCTGCGGTATATTTTGAACCATCTCATTTACATAATATGGATAGGCAAAACTGTTATTTACACATTTACAATATAACGCAATACACATTTACTGCTCTGACACAGTATCAAAACACTTAAAAATCATGTTTAAGGGGTAAAGGGTTTTTTTTTTGTTTTGTTTTGTTTTTACACACACATTCAAAATTGGCATGGCGAAGCAGCTCTCTCACTCTCTCCCCCTCTTTGTGTACTCAGTACTCAACACTGAGCAATTTGAGATAGGGCCTTCATTAAAGGGCTATCTAAATCTCACCCGATTCCATTCAGTGTAACAAAGACACAGGTACAATTTAATTAGACCACACAAACAGTCTGCACTGCATTATAAATGAGAAGAAACAGAGGGAGAGAAACGCTGTGTGAAACAGGGAGACCCAGCTTGCACAAGTGTCAAGTAGAAAAGACGAGGAAAGGTAGAAACAGCTACAGCATCCAAACCAAGGGATGGATGGATGGATGGATGCAAAAGGGGCAAGAGAGGACAGCAAGCCACAAAGTGAAAGAAACCTACTGACTAACAGCTGCAGTCAGAGGTCATACATAATTCATTAGTGTCTTCAGCACACTGGAACAATCAGTCTTTACTGCCACAAGACACTGGGCTTGAGCACATACACACTGACACACACAACCTAACAACTACACTCCAAATCGTCTGGGTAAATAAACTCTAGAGATAATTTGTTGGGGAGTCACACTGTTCAAATGACAGAAAGACAGTTGTTTAGTGGAAGGTAAACCCACAAATTTGTCCAAAAATGTAAAACACAAGATTCCTATTTACTTCTGGCTATCAGGGTTCGTACAGCCTTTTAAGAGTAAAATTCAAGCACTTTCAAGGTAACTAATCCAACATTTTCCAGACTCTCGAAGCCTTTATCATTCTACCTAAATTGTTACAATAAATGCCAGGATAAATAAATATGACGACGGGATCGGTTCATTTCAAACACAATCACTCATCTTACACACCGGATTATGTTGAAAATCAAGCATTTTTCAAGGAGTATATTTGATTGTACAAATACTACTATATGTAGGGGATGAATAGCTGCTTTGTTAATGAGGACCTACTAAAATACACAGGAGGGGGACATAAGCAGACACTCCTGTTACAACTCCCGTTCATTTCCCCGCAGTCATATGCTGATGCATATCAAGTTACCATGGTTACACCAAGTGATTTAGCATAATTATATATATTATACATCATGCATATTGTATAGAAGATTGCTTCCTTGGCGGTTTTAATTTTCCGCAATATATTTTATAGTAGCTTAGCACTTGAATGTAAGCTAAAATCACATATCTACATCACAGAATCGTGTGGTTGGTCTGCTTTGCTTTCACATCACAAACGAGTTCAACTGAAAGTGGCCCGAGACCCGCCTTTTGAAGCAAGCCCTACTTAAAATATGAATGAAGCCTTTGTCTGGATCAGCAATTTGGACTACCTGACTGCAGCACAGAAAAATCATGTGGAGGAATTAGCCATCATACCCAGATTGATTAGCGTAATTGTGATCTCCCCTGTAGGAAGAAAGAGTGAAGCAGAGTGACAGGCACAGGGCATGATTGGGGTTGACACATAATTATTGTTTCTAACAGAGCTCTGAAAGACAAGCACAATAGAAAGAGACAGCTTATCTGCAATACATCAACCAAGAAGGACGTTCCCGTTTTTCATGACACTGAAGACATACGGTAATTGAAATTAGAAAGTGGTCCTTTGAGGAGCTTTATTACCTTTTCCCTTATTATTTCTTTCTGTGCAGAGATTTGTCCACTTGCATGTTTCATTTTTTTAAGGTAGAGTGGGAGGTGGAGGGAGATGCAGGAGGGAAGGCTTGGGTGAGATTTTCTCCTTGTCCACTGAGAACACAGCTACTGCAGAGATGCAGGTCCTTGCCACAATACTGTCGCTGGACACATACTTTAAATGTATGATAATGTGTGACCTATTTAAATTAACATAATCATTAGACAAAAGAGAGTCTGGCATCAGTGTGAAGGCTTGCTCCTCTTGTCTCATCCTTGACATCAGTCTTTAACATGTCACAGGGATTGTACTGACCAAATATGTGGAAAATATAATATTGATAATATCACTAATATATTGTATGAATATAATACAATAATGTAAACAATGCAGTGTTTAGGGATGTTTGGAAATAAAGTCATAGGACTTAAATTGTCATAAATCACATAACCACTGGAGTTGACTGTCTGTCACCATGGAGGGAGCAAAAAGCTATAGCCTATCATCACAGCTCAACTCACAAACCAAACCAATACTATCACAGTATGTTTCCCACAGTGGTAATGGTATCCCAATACAGGAAAGGCAGCAGGGCAACTAAAGTATGAAACACTGTTTACCCATACAGCTGTACTGTGACATGTGCATGAAGCTACTGTAGATATGCATACACAGTACTGTGCCGAGTTGAACTTCTGATGACCATGTGGCCTCCATAGGCTCTCCTTGGCCATCCACCAGCAAAGAAACATGTAGTTGTTTACCCCAAAGCACCTCTTAACATTGCTGTTAGCTTAATCCTTTGTTCACCCTGATTATCTGTGTAATAACTTCAGGAGAAGCACCAGCGAGCTCCAACATTGGCATAATAACTGCAACCCAAACGCATTATTTAACCCATCTTGTGCACTATGTAGGCCAAGCATCTATTTGGCCAGCAAAATTCAAATGCTGTTGACTCGGCTCCAAAAAAAAAAAAAGTGCATTTACAAATGTACAAATTTAGGAAGTTTTCCTAAATATAAGAGAAGCATCCGAGACAAACAATAGCACAAAACATCTCCAGTTTGAGAGCTCACAAGACCAAGTTAGGTCAAACTAATACAGTAGTCACACCCAAGCCCTGACATGACACATACTGACAATCTGTGGAATAGAAGGAGATTGAACTTCACCACTTCTGAACAAACGTGCAAAAAGACATGAAGTGTTACAGACACATCCAAAGGGACTGAAAGATACGATTAATAGGATTAATAACACACTGGTTTCTGCATCGATGTGCACAACAATACATTAATTGTCCATATGCAAATCAAGCAGAAGTACACATCTGAAACACAAAGACAATGCAATTTGTACGACATTTTCTTTCATTATTGAACTTGTAATAATCCAAACAATGACATGTGAGAATGTGTTCACCCTGAAGTGTTGCTGCTGTCCCCATTCCTCAGAGACACAGGGGTCTGGTGCACCGAGGTCACAGCACAGAGCTGCTGCATGGGAAAAAGAAACTTAACTAAATAGAGTAACTAAAGAGACATTCCAACTGATCTGAGCTTGAAAGAGATCACTGATTTCTCCAAAGTTTTTTATTTCATTTTATTTTTTATCTAGCAAAATAAATGTTAGATTCATGTTGGTACAATACATTGTGATATAATATTTAGATGTAATATACAGTTTAATAATAAAAATATAATCAAAATAAAACAACATAAAATAATCTGCTGGCAACCACCCGCCTTGCTTCAATTAGATCTGGGCAAACAATCTGAAACAAACCATGTTTGTCGATGTGCGAGTGTGTGCATATTCATTCATGTGTTCTTGATTAGGTTTCTTTGGACTTTCAGTAATTTGAGTTAGATAGTCTCTCACGAAAAAAAACAAATACAAAAGCAGCTTGGTGCTGAAAATATGAAAAACAATGCAGGGTGTCGTCTTCTTCACCTGGATGAATATTGCACTGCATGCCTCCAATAAAGCAAAAGAAAGAGTGCACTATTGTTGACGAGACATGGTGACTGTGAGAAGTGTAGTGATAGTGTTAAGATGTGTGACTAGAACATATCTTTGTCTCTTTGAATGGTAATTTTAGATTTTTATTTATATTACAGTTGCTCTATAAACCTTCAAAATCTGTGTGTGTGTGTGCAAAATGTTTAATGAGCACAGGACTAAGTGAAACCACTGAACATGAATTAAGAATATCACAGTTTCAGCACAAAAGGGATTAAGCACGTTTTTTCTCAATTCCTTAAAAGCTGAATTTCAATATACAACATGTGAAGCGATGTGTTTTGTAGCTGGACGCATTAAGACATGGACCTTAGGTTTTTTGGACCAACAGCAGTCAATCAAACGCTTAAATTACAGCATTACCTGTAGTATGAATAATGTTCATCTAGAGTAAACAGTGCTACTGCCTACCATTCCCATGAGAAACTTAAAAGATAATGAAACAATAAAATGAAAAGAAGAAAAGGACAGGAAAGGAAAGAAGCACTTACATAAGCCTTGAGCTATAAATTCTCCACATAACAGTCCAGATGATTTTACCTTACACTGGTTTGGATATAAGAGATATTGGACAACCTGTATCCTGAGGCCAGTTCCCTTTGCATTTTTTATTTTCCTGACTGACCACAATTACCTCCCCTGCAGTGCAAATGAAAGCTTCTGTGTTAAAACATCAAATGTATTGGTCACAGATTGTGAGAGTTGCTGAACAGACATCTACTGCGTAGCCTTTAGTGTGCGTGTGGTGGTGGTGGTGGGGGGGCAAGAGAGAGAGAGCAGGCAAGAGGAAGAGAACAAAAAAGAGAGAGCGATTAAACAAGGGGAGAAACAGAAACACTAAAAGAAAAAAGAGCAAGTGAAAGAAAGTGAAAAGGGTGGATGGACGTGTGTGTGTGTGTGTGGGGGGGGGGGTCAGGAGAGACAGAGGTTTTGAATAATTGAGCAAGTCTTTCTCTGAGAACTCAATCAAACCCAAACCATGTCTCTAATTGCTGATCTTTGCTTTTCTCTGCAGATTTTGCTTACAAAGGCCTTTGTGAAAACTAAGCTAAAGTTACAGTGCCTACTCAGGTGGCAGGCAGACGGATGAATCACCGACACACACATGCACACGCGCACTTACTTGCACTTATACACACAAGGCCTGGAACAGCTTGAAAACTATAAATAAATTCACCACTTACTGAAACACAAAGATATAACATCTCAGTTGACCAAAATTGATGCAGTGACTTCCATCAACTGTCTTGTGACCACGGCAGCATCTAATGCTATCTCAACACAAAGAATCTTGCCAAAATAAATTCCATCTTAAAACATGGAAATTTGTAATTCAAATTAGGAACTGAGCAAAGGATAAGTAAATAAGAATCAGAAGAAGAAGCATATAGTACAAACTCTCAATACTTCATTGGCGCTGCATCTATCAAATCTTTTCTATTGATTATTCCAAAGACTAATTAATCAGATGAACAGACTTCTGAGAAAATTAAGATGACCAGGTCTCTTGTTGGTACTTTTTGTAATTTAGTAGTATTGGCACTTAAAATTGCAATAAACATAAGTAAAAGTAATATAGGCTAAACACCAACAAGACTGTGGTTCAAGCTTCTCAAAATGCTGCAACATATTTGAGGGTTGTTTCAGTTACATATGCCAGTAAATATTGGCTAACAGTTTAGTCAAATTTATTTGGAGGAGAAAATGACGATGAATAATAAAAAATTTGCCAATCTATCACAGTTTACAGACAGACTTTCTGGTTAAACTTGGACCTTCTGTACTTGCCATGTGTGCACACATACTTTTTCTGTGCTAAGGACTTATTAACATGATTATTAATTTCGGTTTTATGTCTAAATAAAGTATCATTGTAGCAATGTGTTCCATGATCTCAGCAATTGCTTTAGTGAGTATCATCACTGATAGAAAATAATACCCAAATTGTAATAAAACTGAACTAAATAAATTAAACTGAATTAATAAACTGGAATTATTCTTTAAGAAAATAGCACAAATTTGAGATTTAACAATTCTGCACATTTTTCCCAACATGTGTCAGGTGTCTGACGTGTTTGAAAATATTCTGTCCATGTTTCATTATCCTCAACTACCAGTCTCTTTCTTGTTATTCACACACATACACAAACATAAAGCCATGTCGTCACTTTCTCTCAGTCTCTGGCTCGTGTTCTCCCCGTCGTTTATCTTCAAACAAGAGATGAAGATAGATTTCCACACTTTATGAATGAAAGAAATGAGAAGGTGACATTGGGCTTGAGAACAGAGAGGAAGTGCGCGTGACAAATAGAGCGCAGGAAGAGAGAGGTAAGAGAGCCTCCAGAGACTTGGGTAATTCCACACCAGTGTGTTGGGTGTGTACAATATTCGACAAGTTAGCTTGGAACACTGCTGAGCGAGCAGATTGGACTTGGGGAATAATGACGGTTCGGCAGTAGTGTCGAAATACAGAGAAGACTGGAGTGCCATTTAGAGGGAATACTTTAAGAGACTTACAAACCAAGCGCTAACATTTGCAGTGTCCCACTCCATCATACACGACATCCTCCTCCCCCACAACCTGCACATTGTCTGGAAGTAAGATGGTACAAAGTGAGAAAGCAGTGGATTCAGCTGCAAGTCCTAACTGGAGGCTAAAGGGATTCATTTTGCTGAGCACTCTGTTTTCATATGACTGTCACATTACAATTCATATTCCAATTTTCACAGCTGAGAGCGTCGGGGCAGCAAACAGACACTTTTGCGCTGCCCTGCCTCACGCTGCTCTCCCATTACCATTCTCTACTTCCATCACAGTTAGTTTGGTGGTTAAGTCATTTTGAGACAAGACTTGGTTTGTAAAATGTATAGCTTGTTGCAGAGCGCGGTGATTTGACTGACAAGTCGACTCAGGCTCTTCTCAACTGTTCCAATCGCCGACTTTTAGGGGACAGCCCTATTTGTCATATTTGTAAATTATGACATGACATTAGTATAATGAACTTTTTCTGGCTTTAAACACAGATTTTGTTCAAAATTAAAATTACAATCTTAACTGAATCAGTGATCAGACTCTGTCAGATATTTAACAGAGTCCGACTTAGAATGAGTTTAATTCAAAAAAGTCAGAGCCCACCAAAACAATAAGCAAACAAAAACACTGCTGCAGTAAGTGCATACAGTATTAGCAATGCAAGGGTGGAAGCCAAAATGAAATAAGCTGTGACTATTCTTTATGCGTGCCATTAACAACACAGTTATTCAATTATTAAAGCAGGTTTGTGTAAAAACAGACATGGGGACAGACAGATGTTTTCAATTACACTTACCAGGAGACACTGCCAGCTGAAAATGATGCAGCTTGTCCTCATCTGGGAAACTGGCTTTGCATGTACCTGAATGAGAGCAAATGGGAGGGGGTGACAGTTATTAGAGTCAAGTTGACCTGGTCTACCATTACTTTTTATGACTTGCCTTTGTGCCAAATAATGGCATTAAAAGCAATAATATATTGTTTTTTCATTCAATCCTTCCAAAGCCACAGTATGTTCATACTGTTCACACAGACAGCAGGGTCTATGCCTTGGGACTCCCTGTGGCACCACATTCCCCCCTGGTGTTCAAGGACATGTACTGCAACTCAAGACAGTCATCACCTGGGAGAGCAGTTTTTAACCATGTTTATGTGTAAGTTTTTAATCAAATTTAACATCACATCAGCTCTCTCCCTTCCTTTTTTGGTTCTGTGTAAAATCAGACTCTAAATACATGAGGCTCTTGATGACATATTGTGAGACTTCTAAATCATGTTAATGGTAACCACTGTGATGAATAGAAAGGAAACACTGAATCAAATGCAATGTTAGTCCGCTTTTTATTCAGGCAGACCAGGTAATCTGCTGTGGGCTGCATGTAAAACACAGCACTCAACAAATAACTGATGATGATTTTATCACATCTGAAAGTGAATTTGTCTTTTTCAAAAGTTGACAGTCATGGAGATACAAGACGAAAAAATATTCGCCTATACAGTAGTACTCTGTCTGCGTACAGCGGAGGATGTTCCCCCTGACTGGGACCTGCATAAAGACACAGAGTCAGCTGTTGGAGTGAGAGAATTTTACTAACTACTGAAAATAATCCAATAAAATGATCAAATAAAAAAAACAGAAAAAACCCTTTACCCATTTCGAGTACACATGTATATGAACAGATCCCCTCCTCCTTTTCCCTGACTTCCTGTCTGCGCATAAGGGTGAAAATCCATCAGCGTCACACAGCAAGTCCAGACCCATGGCACGAAGCCAGGTTTCCATAAACCATAGTGTTGAAGCCTCATGAAAATCAAAAGAATACTTTACACAGCTCCATATTTCATCATTGTTGTTGGTAATAAAGCACAGATCGGATGAGCAGAATAGTCTAGAGAGCTGGATGGTTTCTTTAACAGTGCAGCGTCCTAACTCCACCCCACCCCCATTCACCTGCTCCTTGACCCAGTTGTTCCCCTCAGTTCCCAGAACAACTGTGATGTTTGTCTGGAATATATTTCTGAGAGTCTATCGTAAACACAAGCAAGTGCGGGTCAGCTTCAAGTATGCAGCAAACATAGAGGCTGTTGAGTAGATGCATGCATCGAGCTCCCCCTCAATAACTAAATACCAATGTCTTCTATGGGCTTGTAGTCTTTTTTCACCAGTGTTGTGTAGAACATTGCTGAATTATCATTTATTTGTGTCTTGCCTCGAAGATGTATGACACAAAAATATTTCCAGACAAACCAGTTAGCCTACTTTCCAGCCAACACTGTGTGATACACGGTTTACTTCTCCTGAGCTGCGAGGATAAACTCATCAGACCACAAACAAAAACAGGCATGCTGAGTTCAGCCAAAGCGTTCAATTAATTCAGACTCATGCATAACAATAAGCAGATAACAGACTAATGAATATCTGATATACTGTGGTGTAAATCCTCAAATTACTGGAAATCTCAAAAAAGAAGAAAAGAACTCAAATAGTGGTTGGGGGTATGATCTGTTTGAACAAATAAATCCCAAGGCCAGGAGCATAACAAGCATTAAACCTGTCCAAGACTCACAGTGCATCGGTTTATACTTAAGAGCATGGCTCATTTCCAGCTTAATACAGCAACATTTATGTATTAGACCTGGGTGATCTGGCTAAAAATGAAAATCTAAAGAATGTTAGGCTTTGATGAAATGGCTTTACAGACAGATTTTTCTAATCCATAAAAAATCAGTCAGTCAATAATTTAGACTAACCAGCCTTAAATGAATAACTTTTGAGGTGCACAGACATTTATATATTTACCGTAAATCTGACACATTCACCAAATTTACTGTGAAAACAGTAATCAGATTCTGGCTGAAGCTTTATGGCAATGCAATACAGTTTAAAGTTTTGTTACAACTGGGACTGCAACTAAAGATTATTATCAATAAGCAATAAAGTAAATACAAGAAGAAGGTCCTGTGTTCTGAACTAGTGTATATTTTTGTGTGAGAAACATTGCTGTTTCGTTCTCCGACTAGCTGCTAACACTAGAAGCAGTTTGTGTGCTCTGCCGCATCCCAGAATGCAAAGCACACCTGGCTACAGGAGTCGTTTAGCTCTAACTTGCGGAGTACACCTGATCGTTGGGTCGGATCGAGGTCGGATCACGTTCCCACCACAAACAAACCGCTCCAGAGTTCGTCTGGAACCAGACAGAGACCACCTCCTGTAAAGGGTCTCGGTGCGGTTGTTTTGGTCCGCACCTGAGTGTGATTACTGTGTTCACACCTGCCCAAACGAACCGCACTAATTGGGCAAACGCACCACGGTTCGTTTTAACCGAACCAAACAGGTTAGGTGTGAAAACGCCCTGACTCAATCAACTGAAAGAGATCAGTGTGTATGGGTGTGTAAAGCATACTTACTAGGGAGATGGGCTTCAAGTTCTGCAACTTCTGTTGAGAGAAAAAAAAGAATAATGAATAAGGGACCAGAGAAGAGGGCGAAGACAGAGAGCCATAGATACGCACACACGGACAAAAAATAAATAAATGTGAGATGCTTACACACACAGAGCCGACACACACACTTTTAAAATGAGGCACTGAACCTGCTCAGTCAGGAAAGTTGCTCTGCATAAAAGCATAATGTCTAATATGCAACTTGTAAAATGGATTGTCTAATGCATACAATACAAAGTACCGAATGATTCGATCAGTGGGGTAACAAAAAGGAGGAGGAAAAAAGAGAGAGGAAGGAAAGAAGAGAACCAACAGGAAGACATATAAAGAGTGGGGGGTTGTTTAGCTGGTGTTGTCTCTGGGTGAAGCCTGGTAGGATTTTTAAGAGCTCTCTGGTTCTCAATTGGTTCACAATTTACAAATAAGGTGAGGGAAGGAAATTAACTTGGTCTCTTTGGGCGGTCTATGTTGTTGTTGTTCTAATGTGTCATGCAAAGAATTTTCCATTGTTATTCATACAAACATATTCTTTGAGACGTCAGAGTGTAATAATTAGGTATACTTCAATGATACTCATAGGAATTTTTTCCACTTTCCCCCCTCCACATGGAGGTCAGAGCACAGGGTCAGCTCTTTAACAGCTCTCTTGGAGCAAGTAGGGAGTTACTGTTTTGCCCGATGAGACCAACAACTGGCAGTACGCTTCTCTAATATTCCACTTGTACCTATGTCAGGTCCCTATCCATATTTTAAAAATTTCTGATCAAAGGTCCGAACAGTTACACCTTGTTCAGCCTGCCTGCCCAAATCCGTTTTTTGCCCTATGCAGATTGTATCCAGATTGATTTTAGAAAGTCTGGACAGCAAAAAAAACACATGAAATGTGATTTTTGCAAATCGGATCCAAGTCACATTTGGAGGTGGTTCGAAATGCGATTCCAATTGGATATCTACAGATGCATCTCAGTCCAGACACTCTGGACGCTGAAATTGGATTTCAAAGTGTCTTTTGCATCACTCGCAACGCGACACACAACATCAAATCCAAAGTGACAGAAGTGCATCAGAGCGGCTGTATGCCAGCGTTCTGCAGGAGTTCTGCACGGTGACTTGACAGCGCGATTGTTTGGATGGCAAGATGATGGATATCCATTTCTTATGCTTCTGCGTTGGAAAGCCGCATCTCCAGAGTACGTAGTTACTGATGCCTATATCATTACCACAGCAACCCATGCAGATAGGTTGGTGATGTCTGGACACACAAATCTGATCTGATCACTTGCAAATAACAGTCAGACAGTCTGTCTTAAAGATCTGATTTGAGAAACAAATCAGATTTGCCTGCAGTCTGCAACAAAGCCTTAGAGTCCTCCTTTCTGGCTGAAGAAACAGAATGAACAGTGATATTAGCTGCTATAGTGTTTGTCTGTAGACTCTTTGTCCCAGTGGTACATGCTTTAGTACCACTTAGTCCTTTTTCACATTTAGGTATTTTACATGGCCACTGAAGTTCTGTGAAAAGTAAAAATCTGCAAGATTAGATTTGTGAAACTGACCAAGATAATAAAACACTGAAGCTTCCCTGGACAAAAGCAGGAAAGACAAGTAATAATAAGATCTCATCTGGGAGCAGGTTCCTTTCTGCTTTAGCAAGATGAGCGTTATGAAGTGCTGGTCCCAAGCCAGCTCATTTAGCGGTTTCCTGCCGCAGAACCTGAGTAATTAACACCCCTGTGAGCATCAAACCCTACTTCAGTACTACCTGAAGGAAAACACTTCCACAAGTCCATAGTAATCCAAGAGAGAGAAACGTAAGTCACTCAGATGTTGTACTGGAGGGCGTTATACTGACAGGTGTTTGTAAGATTCTGTCCACCCACACTAACATAGAACTGTAAAGTGACAGCTTTAAGTAAATGTATGGACTAAAGCAAAGAAAGGTGAGAACACAGAAAGGAGAACACATTATGGAAAATGGTGGCAGGCACAAGAGGTGAGAATGAGACAAATGGGAACAAAATGACAAAAACTGAGAAACTGAGGAAAAAAGCTATCTGAACTGAAGAAAAAAAATGCACGACAGATGGATGGAGTGGACAGTGACCCAGGTACCTTTGGTAAGGAGGCGGTCCCTGATGGAGACCCTGTGGGTGGAGTCGGAGGCTCCGGAGGCGCGGCCCGTCTTTCCTCCATCGTCCCTCTTCAGCTTACCGGCCAATGTAAGCATGGCTGCGCTGCTGTGATCTGCCTCGGTCTGCCCCACGCTGCACTGTGGCTGCACTGCACCGCTGCTCAAATGCCTGGCAAGCACACAGACCATAAAGAATAAATGAGTCCATCTCATCATAGCATTGCAGCAAAGAGAAAAAAAATGCACATCACAACAACTAAAGTTCTCTTGCACACAAATTTGCATGTTGTTTTAATATTGCAGATACACTAATATTTACTAAGTGGACACATTTTCAAGGAGCCTGTGTTAAATATGTAATCACTTTTAAAATAATCATTTCAAAAATCCTGAAATAGACTCCAGCCCCCCACAAAGCTACACAGATTAAGCGGATATCCGTAATGAAAGGCTGGGTGGACGGGGGGAAAAAACTACAGAGAAGGGTCTTTCATGGTAAATTATATCCAAAGCCAAAGCTCAGTTCTGCATGAGAAATGACAGACCTTGAGATCTTTTCATATCAAGCTAGTAATACTACATCAAGAACTGATTTTCAACCCATGCATATTCAGTCTATCAACAGTATGGGGTCTCATGGGAAAGAGATAAAAAGGGACTAAAATGGCAAGTGTTTAATAGGTGAGACACAAGGGAATGATGAAGTTCAAGTTTACTATGACACCTTTTAATTACAGTGGAATAATAAAGTCCTTGACGTCGATTGCAATTAGACTCCCTGTTGTGGGTCTACAAGTTGTCTAAAAGGGTAAGTGTTGAGTTATAGTATCTATAGAGTTATAGAACTTTCCTTTAGACAAAGGCCTATAGAGTGCTGCAGGAATGAGTCCTAAAACCCGGACATGAGTTAGCATTTTTGCACTTCCAGTTCCCTCGTCTCGAAGTCAGTGGGTTTCTTGAATGGGCTTTTGGTTAGATGCCTGAAATAAAGTCTGTGGTTGACAATAGCTTAAGAGATTTTAACGTTTTGTTCTACGACATAAAATATACCAGTAAATACCCCACTACTGAATTTTGAAGCTTTTACGGTGCTAACAAGTGGCTAAATGAGACTACAGAGGTTGTCTGGGACGTTAAACGTCATCACGCTGAACACAGAAACTCATCTACTCATTCGTCCGCCTTTACAGCCTTGTTGTGTTTATACCATGGATGTATAAAAAGAACTGGATACAGCGTCGGAGGCAGGGCCCCGTTCATTCCTATGAAAGTTGCTCAGTGGCGCATGAAGCCAAAAAAGTTTGACTTCCCGAGTATAAAATTACCCGGATATCCCGCATAGTTTCAGCGTTGTACGGCCCATAGGCTTTTTACAACTTTTAAGACAGAATGATTTAAATAAGGGATATTTAAGTGTTTGTACTGGCAATTTGTTGTACCTCAAAAATAATTATCCGCTGATTAACAGACGTCTCTTTGGGAAAAAGTCTCTTGGGGCCAGTGTGTATCACGTGACGGACCCGGAAGTTGTAATTACATAATTTGGCCACTATGTCAAATTGGCTTCAAAGCCTGGCGCACTTCCTGGGGGCTTGGTTTATACTCCCGCTCTTGTAAACTATACTTATTCAAACTTTCCAAAAGGCTTTTGTAGAAGAGGTAAGCACGCAAAATCAAAATATAAGTTGGAAGCTTAGCGGCAGTGATGCTGAAATCATGAGACCGTGGCGTAGTTCGTTTATAGCCTAATGTTAGCTCGGTACTTCTGGCTACTGCATTTACGCTTCAAAAATAATAAAAGTGGTGTTCATTTGTGAAGATTATCTTGCTGAATAAAACGTGTAATTATCATAAACTTTTGTTTGCCACAGAGCTTGTTTTCTACAACAATCCAAAATCCAATGGAAAAATCCCATTGACTTTTTGTCAAGGGAACCAGGGCGATGCCAATTTCCGGGTTGGCCTACAAAAATACGTCATCCCTGCAGCGTGCTATTCTCTACAACAGATAAAAGGCATGCAGAAAAAGCTAAAGGAGTTGAATTCTGACCGTCATTTGGGGAGAATACTGTATGCTTTTTTTTTTTTTTTTTTCTATTTAGAGACACATAAGCATTCATTCGCCTTCACATGAACATTTTCACCACTGCTGATAGAAGCCAAAACCATACATTAACTGTTGTGGTCTTCAATAGTGGTTACTCAGTTATAAGAGCGGTGTATGCAACAGGGAACTCAGAGGTATGTTGTCTCTGACACTCTCTTTTAATTATCTCAAAAAAGTGAGTGTGCCAGACAGAGGGGAGCCTGCAGAGACAAGCGTCACAAACCCTCTGATAGTATGAGCATCATTTTGTCATTGCTTAGTAATATTCAGCAGACTCACTGTAACAGCAAAGTAACAGAGGACAAAAGAGTACTTCAGTGTCATGCTTCTGCCCACTTTCATATTAATGATGCTGCAGCAGGAAGCCATTATCTATGTCATGACACTGTTAAACTCAGAGATGAAAGCATTCACTCTTTGTAAACACGTCTTCCGGTAACTCTCAATGCCATGCAACAGAAAACCGCTTGAGTGGGTTTCTGCCTTTTATGTTGTTTACTCATTTCCTGTGAGTGTTCCTTATGCATTGTGTCCTTTTAATTGTTGATAATTTGGCATTTATTGTACATGCATTTGTAAAATTAGACAACAGTATCTGTAATCGATTTAAGTATTTAAATCAAGAAAAGACAGCCTGCTATTAAGTCTGACAAAGATAATGTATCAAAGTATTTTATACATAGTCTACATAAGTTAAATGACCTCAAAACTGAATCATTCAAACGTTTAGAATTAGAAAGTAATGTTAAGTTTTACACACATTCCAGAATTCAATACTTTTAAATACAGATCATGATGAGAAACATGACTTTAAATTAAAAAACAAACAGTATACAGTAACTTTCAAACTCTCAAAGACATCTGCAGTCACCTTGCCTAGTGCAGCAGCATCTGTACAGCACAACAACCACCTTGACACACTGCTTGCATCACTCATTTAACATAATTGCTGATCCCATTGATCCTTTGTGTTTCCCCTAGTTTTCTGATAAAGCCCACTATTACTCTTTTACTATTGTACAATTTCACAGGTCGTTCAACCTGGCTATGGGAGCACTCTGTGTGTCCAGTCTGAGCACTGGGCGAGCTCATTTGGGAAGCAGCAGCAGCAGAGAGACAGAGAGAGTGAAGGTATCAGGTATCAGTGAGTTCATAACATGCGTCTGACTCAACACCCACCTGTCTCAACTGTCAGTCACTGCACAAGACTGCAGACACAGACTACCTGGATGTTAGTCAAATCGTTGTAGGGATAGGGCCAGGGCCATGCAGCACAAGCAGACAACACAGTTGGCAGAGAAAACTCACACACACGGTTCGATACAAGTAGCAAATAAACACGCACACATTGATGAAAAGTCGGACAGTTTTGTTGTGCAATCACTCCAAATCCCCCTGGGTCTACTACAAATCTTCAGTATAGCAAGCTCATTAACTATAACTATAAATAATCGTGAACTGGTAGCATATGGAGTGGGTTCACCTATTCAATAAAAAAGGGTACAGCCTTTCTTTAATCTTAAAATGTTCCCTGTAGCTCTCAGTCGACACAAACTAAACGAGTCCAGCTAAATTAGTATGATAGTCAAACACAAGCAAGTGCGTATCCCACAGGACAGGACCTCTTGTGGTACTGAAGGAAGTGAAACAGGCTTAAGATTAATACTAATGTAGATACTTTTATAAGTTAAGTTACCGCCTCGTCACTGTACTTTTCGTGACGACAAACCGCAAACACTGCTAATCACAGCTAGCTAGACACAGTGCCAAAGCTTAAAACCAGCCTCAGCTCAGGGTTATTCCTCACACGTGTGGTTGAGTGCACGGAGAAATGTCACTTGTTTTAATCAGTGAAGACGCACGTTTGAGTTGTTAACAAAGTGTCTATGCTAGCCAGTGTTAGCTTGTGTTATCTGAGCGTTTTTTACCTGCTGTCTCGGAGCTAGCGCTCCGTGCTACACCATAATCAGCTACCCTCCTCTGTTCAAGGCGCTGTCTGCAACTCCAGCCGGAGATTATAGGAGCCAGTTCCGACTGTAAATAACCTATAAAATGATTATTTGGGGGCTTGGAGTGGGCATAAACTGACTGGAGAATCAGCTGTCAGAACTTCGTTCCGGTGTCATGGGCAACGGAAGCGGAGTGAATGCCGTTCGTTATTGTTGTCCGTGTAGACATGGCGGCAGATAAATAGTTCCGCAGAGCAGTAGACGAGTCCTAATCTAATCGGTTTTTAGGTTCGGGTTTGAAAAATAACATAGGCTACATCCAGTAAAGTTGCTGGTACTGAGTGGACATTTTTTACTGTCGTGTACATTAATGTCATTATTTATATTATGTATTACCAATTATTACACTGTCTATAAAACCTATACTTGACATTAGCACAGAAAAGATTATTCCACTTCCCCAATCTTTTTTCATATACCGTTTTTTAAACCAATGTTCAAAATGAGCTATCTACAATCAAAAGAGATGACAAGAATTATTTGCAGAATAAAGAGCAGTATTTATGCTGTATGCTTGCTCTATTCCTTGGCAGTGTGCTATTCTGCACCATTGAAGTACAGGGTTCATAGTGATGAATCTGCTAGAAGTGATTTATTCATGTATTTTGATTTTTAATTTGCCCCCAAATTAACAAAATGAACAGATCAATAACCTACCCTCCAAGATTCAAAATAGAAATACAGCAAATTAAAATAAATAAAAGAAAAACAGTGAGTTGAATATCAGTGTCATTTAAAAACAGCATCCACATAATGAAACCTCCTATCTGCCCCTCCTGTACACACACACACACAGACACACACACATGCCTTGAAAAGAACACCATTTGCAAAATGGAAAACTGAGACTCGCTGTTTGACAAAACATTTACTTCTTGGCGCAAACCCAATTCACCCTAAAGTCTTTGGATAAAACTGTGATTCACTCAGCCAGTTGTTATGGACCCAGGGGCATGGGGGCTGTCACTGTAAACAAGAACATGCTGTTGACTGACCTGCCTGGTTAGATGAAGGTTTTAAAAATGAGGAGTCTATTAATCTTGGAGTGGGTGGTTATTTTGTATTTCATCTACATCTGTTTAGACAGGTGTTGGCCATCAGGCTTTCTGCGATGTTCGTACGCCAAAGGATTTGCCCCTGTGACAATGTTCTGTTCACTAACTCCACTTCACATGGTCTGCTAAACACATTGCTTTTGTTATTCAATGGATGTTGACTGAGAACAAAGCATGGATGTACAGCTGTATTTATTTATTGGAGAGGTATTACTCTGTTGGAGTGCTCTAACAAAATGGAAGAGAACAGCCAAATAAATTCTTTAATTAAAATTCTGATAAGCTGAATATTGAAAAACATTATGCAGCTTAACATCCAAACAATGAAAAGATAAAAATCTGCATCGAGTGAGGAGAGGGGAAGGCTTGTCAGGAGGAAGAGATAAAGAACAGAAGGTCAGAAATCCAGATGGGATCAAGAAAAATAAAACTTTCCACCCTTGCCTCAAATGACTCATAAAAGAGAAAATCCAGTACTGAAGATGAAGGCATTCACTTTGAAATGAAATATTTCTGTCATTTCTGTGTCTCCAAGCTCGACAACAGTGTAAAGAGGGGGATAAAAAAAAAGGTTTGTCGTGCTTTTCTACCCAAAGGGAGCAATTAACTGACAGAGGATGCACCTTAAGGCATTTTAGACTTCTGTTTATCTTCTCGAACAGCTCTTGAAAAATGAAATGTTAAATTAGCTTATGTCAACTTTGATGTCTGCAGCCCAACAGGGACTTTCACCTAAGGTCAAAAAACATCTACTGTCTACTATTGCATGCTGGATACACAAATATTAGGATTTGTCTCCAGCTGCTATGTTGTGTAAAATCAGGGTTTGGCTTGTTTTGAAGGCAGTTAACTGATCTCCTCACTTTCACCTCCCGTCCATGACTCAGCTTTTTTCACTGATGGAACAGGTCATGCACATTTTTTGTCTAATCATTGACTCTAAAAATCTGAGGCTGTGTTGTTTACACACTACAATGCATGTGCTATTCTGTGTAGTCACTTAACATCATATTAATGTTGGCATTTTAAACTCATTTGTGGCCTTGTTGTAAATAGGAGTTCACCATTTTCAAGTGTAAAACCACAGGATACAATAAAAAAATGGTTTTTTTATGCAGGTTTTACTGACGTTTTTATCTTTTTCCTGCAAATCTTAAAGTGATTAGATATGCAAGGAAATCAGCTTTAAACTCATTTTTAGCAGGTGTTTGAAAATAACACATTTACTGTATTACTCACAACCTGATGATGACTCTCCAGGCAGTAACGTGCATTATTTAAATAAGAGTCTACAGCAATGCTAGCAGTTCTCTGTGAGGCTGTACTTATAGGCACAGCTGTGCTTTGATCCAAATGCTAACATCAGCATGCTAACATAGTAACAATACTAACATGCTGGTTAGCATTTACTAAATAGTACTAATAAAGTATAGCTGAGGCTGGTGAGAATGTTGTTAGTTTTGCAGGTATTTTGGTAGTAATAAGTAGCTACTGGACAAATTTAAAGTTGGACCAGATGATGGCGCTAGATTAAAACTCACCAAAGTCAGTAGGGTTCATCCTCTGAACCATGAATCTCTGTACAAAATATCATGGCAATCCATCTAATAATTGTTGAGATATTTCTGGATCAAAGGATTTAGTAAGTTAGCTCAACTGAGAATTTAAATTATAATAATTCCCACAAAGAATTGAACTGTGAGCTGTGAAAGAATTGTCATTTAAATTTTTCACTTACAACACTCCTTATTTTCTTCAATACTTATTATACCACCAGCTACTCTGTATGTACATTAACGTGACATCAGACTGTGACTGCAGCAGCAGTGACAGGAGCCCCAGTGGCTGTAATCTTAATCATGTAAAAACAAAGTGTTATACCGGGGGCTTTGCTCTCCCTGCTGGACCACATGACCCAGATGTGAGCGCATTGTCTACTCAGTTTAAGGGGAAAAACTTCTCTGCAACAACATGACTAATGCACATGTCATAATAATACAAATCCTGTCTTATGAGTTAAATTATCTGCAGCAGTTTGTTCTTTTTAGTACATCAGGTTAACATGTACCAAGCGCCCATTTGTTATGTCAGAAAAAGACATACACAGCCACTAATAACACATTACAGGAAAGCAGCTAGATGAGTGGCTCCTCACGTCCGTTTTCCCTCCCATTAGAGTAGGAGTACATTTCCTAGTTGAGACTAACTTAATAGAAATAGGATGTATTTTAACAATAAATGGGCACTGACACAGAAGAAAAGTTGGTAGCACTTTGTTATACTGTCCTCAGTGTGATGACCCTCTGAGCAGGCCTCTCCCTCCAGGAGCCTGGTGGGCGGAGTCGGGTCGTTGGGGAGATGCAACTCACCTGGTCTGGATGCAAGATACATAAGCTGGCTATTCTAGTTCTTATTTTGGAGGTATTGTGATGTGTGAACATGTTGAGATCAGTAAGAAGAAGAAACAGGACAATCAGACGGCTGGAAACATACCAACAGGAAGAGGTCACACACTCACTTCCTGAACTGATCCAAACGACAGACAAATGTATGAAAATAAGAGCCAAGCTGTAATAAACCAGAGGTGATCCTCTGCTGTATGGAGGCTCAGTGCTGCAAGTTAGTTAGAGGATTTTATGAACAGGTATGAACACATCTGCTCCACTACAGAAACCTCCACCTGTGTCATCTGGCTCAGTGCTGTCACACCTGTTTACCTGTTCAGCCTGATGCACTGATTTGCTTCTGATGTTACTTTATATTTGAATAAATCATTTGAACTTCTATCTGCTTGTGTTTTCATTCAGAGATGATCTTCAGCATCATTCAAACAAATTGACTCTAATGAACTTGTTCCTCCAGTCAACCTTTTAGTTATAAGAGTGTATTTTTACATGATTGAATAAGTACTTTTACTTGATGATGTGATGGGAGGGATGCAGGTTTATAAGGTTTGACAGTTTCACATTTCAACACACTGACTGACTGAACCTCTTCATACCATATCAGGTACGTTAAACACCCAAATTTAACTTATCTGTTAGATATCTGATCAATTATTACTGCATCTCAGTATTCATCTGAAGTATTACAATACCTTATATTTCTGTATATTTCATACTTTTACATACAATGTAATGACTTATGTGAACATGCAACTATCGTTTTTTGACAAATCTGCTGATTATTTTCTTTATTAATTGATAAATTGTTTTGGTATTTTATTTTGTATAATCTCCTGTCACTGTGCTGTATGCATTTTAATAAGTATTATTACACACACATGGACATAAAGGAACAGAATAACAGTATCAATATTCATCATTTAAACATCTCAACAAACATTTTACATGTTAAACTGTGTGAGATTATAATGAAACTGCAGCTGAGTCTTATAAAATGTGACCCGACGTTCTGTAGTATTGAATTTAACCATATAGAAAGTGCTCCCACACCTGTAAACTCACCTGGTCGAATCTGTCGAGTCTCATCGGGTAAAACAAATCACATTTCTTCAAGAATCACAAAGCTATTCAACGCTGACGACATGGTTGGTAATTTTTGGGATTATTGATGATGATGATGTGTTCACAGACTTGCAGCTCTCAGTTATGGAGAGAAGAGGACTGGTCTTCCTGCTGCTGTCAGGTCTGTAAATCCATCTCCTTCACTCTGATCCAAACCAACTTTTTTTGTAATAAAATGAGACTGAACTTCTTTATTTATTCATAACTTCTTTTATGGAACATTTTAGAGATGTCCATAGAAATGTTTAAAGGCATCGAGGCTCTACAGACCGTTTTAAGACATGTCCAGTGTCCACAGATCATTTAAAGCTGTCTACAGTGTCCAAGGAACCTTTTAAATGCAAGGAAGCTTTATTTTTGCAGCAGATTTCAAACACAGAGGCAAAGTAAAGCATTAGAATGAGATTAGAAGACACTGAGTTTCTCTGATTGTCTCTGTTTGAGACAATAAAAAGCTTAAAATTTAGTCGTCTCTGTGATGAAGATGCTGGTCTCAGATTTCTAACGCAGGTTTTACAGCTCTGGAAACAAGCTGATCTCTTTCAATCTTTCCTCCTTGTTGCCAAATACAATGATTCCTGTCTGTCTTTGTTTAATTGGAGGAAATGTAAGTGCATCCAGAAATTTTCTTGCTCTAAACACTGACATATTAGAGATCAGTCTCTAATTGTTCAATATTGAAGGATCCAGGTTTCCTTTCTTTAGAAGGAGCATGTACACCTGCACGTGCAGTTGTGCTAACAATTGTACGTACAGTGGCTTTGGAAAAAATGCCTGACACGAGAGAGACGCTGACAACATCCATCTCTAAGCAGCTGAAAACATTGCTGAAACCAGCTTTCACAGTTGAATTACCAGCTCTGAACGGGGGCGCTTGTCAATACCCCCACATTTCCAGATGTGACTGGGAAGTTCACAGCACACCGTGAACTCAGAACACAAAGACCAAAGGGACAGGAAGTGTCTGTTAGCCCCACCTCTTCTTCTTTTATGACATTTAAACCTGGGTTAACACTGTCCATTACTCACTTATTACTAAGGATGATGTCCTGTTTATTCATAAAGCTGTTGGGGATCAGCTTTTAAACATTGAAGTTTTAGACGAGTAACAAACCTAATTCATTCTCTAGGAAGAAATTGTGTCCACACTGTCTGTAGTTCTGTCTTTTTAAAGACATATACAGTGTCCACATGTGCATCTTATTTTCTGGGCGGCTGTCACTCAGGAGGTAGAGCGGCTTGTTCATTAATCCCAGTGTTGGCGGTTCAATCCCCATCTCCTCCTGTCCACATGCTGAAGTGTCCTTGAAAAGCACTGTATAATTGAAGTCCACTTCCCATTTTTCTATTTCTTGTGTCTATCTTGATGATTAAAATGACACTGAGAACAGTTTGCAGGACTCTGTGAGGTGTTGACTGTCTCCTGTGTCGTCTCTCAGGATTTGTGTTGGTCTGTCACCTTCAGCCTGACAGTTTCATCAGACGTTTCCAACTCGTCAATCTACGGAGGACATGGACTGATGCTCAGTGTTACTGCAGGGATAACTTCTTCGACCTGGCCACCATGCAGAATTCAGCCAACTACTCTGAAGCCCTGCAGATGACGCAGGAAAAACAGTCATGGATCGGACTCTCTTACAAAAGAAACTGGACATGGTCTCAGGATGACAACGTGCAAACCGGGTTCACCAGCTGGGCCATGGGTGAACCGAGCAACATGTCTTGTGTGACCATATCTGGACTCGGGAACTGGACTACCAGAAACTGTGATGTTCAGTATTACACAATGTGTTACAGCGGTGAGTCTGATGGTTTTTCACTTCTGTCTGGCAAAGAACCCGTGCTCCACTGTGGTTGGGCTCTGCTGCTCTCTACAGTGGAGATGAAACCAAGCAGCCACTCAGAGCCAACGCTGTCTCACACCAGCATAAACAAAGCTGGGTGGCTTCGCTCTGCTTTATGTGTGAAAGCCCTGTTAGGCCACGGTAGCTGTTGCTTGGTAGTGAGGTCCTCAGCCCTGTTGTGCTCTGACTGTGAGAATCTCTGCAGGGTTTAACATGAACGAGTTACTGACTGAGTTTGTTTAAAGTGAATAATCCTGCTTTGTCTGTGTTTCTCTCAGTTGAATATAACAAACACATCCTGGTGAAGCAGCTGATGACCAGGTCTGAAGCTCAGACTTACTGCAGGTCAAAGTACACAGACCTGAGCAGCATCAGGACTCTGGAGGACAACGAGGAGATATCCAATCTGCTGCGGAATGACTCTACAGGGAAAGGTGTGGACAGTGCCTGGATTGGTTTGTACAGATATTTCTGGACGTGGTCAGACCGGAGCAGCGCCTCCTATAGGTGGTGGGCGAATGGCCAGGGTTCTCAGGGAGACTGTGCAATGATGGAATCATCAGATGGCTGGTACGCTCGGGCCTGCGATGAGAAACACGTATTCCTCTGTGAGAAAGGTGAGTCCTGCTCACAGTGTCTGAGTGGGATCCAGCCGGTCTGATCTGTGTTGACCAGGTTTCTGTTTTGTCCATGCAGCTGTCAGCCTGTCAGCGAAGAAGTGGGTGAAGGTTCAGCTGAGTGGAGGATCTGCAAACCTGAACAACCCGGTGCTGCACGACGGCATCCTGCAGCAGGTCAGAGGACGGACACTTCTTGGCTGTTGACGAAAGTCTGTTGCAAACCTGAAGTTTCTTTCAGGATGGAAGGATCTTTGTGTCTCTGTGTTAGAACGTCTCATTTGTAACAGAATAAATGAACACACAACAGCCATAAATACACTAATAATATAAACACTCTAATGATATAAATACTATAATAATATAAATACTCTAAAAATATAAATACTTTAAAGGTGTGTGCTTTTCAGGCCAAGGCTGATCACAGGACTGATAATAACTGTGCAGCTGTAGAGGACACACATTGAAATAGGCTCGTTTTTCTTGAATGAGCCAAGATAAGTTTTGAGTGAAACATAAGAAATGAGAAGCTGACGAAGAAAAAAGTAGATGCATAAATAAGTACGGTTAAACACACATCTAAAAAATTTTTTTATGAATAACAGAAATTATGTCACACCACCGTTGGTTCTGTTCCCATTTCCACAGACCGTCTGTCTAAACTGCAGTATTGCAATATTATGGTGCTTTTCCCCTATCTTTAATCAAGAGCGGGGTCTTTCACTTTGAGAGCATGATTTATTGATTTCATGTTCAGATTTTGTAATATTCTCCCTCAAAACCCTGCTCTCGCACTCAAATAGCCCCTGCTTGTGCTTGGATTTGCTCTGCTTCTGCTCAAAGTCAAAGACCACGCTCTTTAAAGACAGGAAAAAAGCACCATACAATATCAGCTGACGAATCAATAAACAGATTCCGGTCAAAGGGGTGCTGCCGTCCGGGAATAAACTTCCGCATAGAATACTAGTGGTTCCTCTAAGCTCCTCGCCTTCTCCAGGACAGACTCACTTCAGATTGGATGATCCTGAGTGAAAAAGACCTCATCATTTACCGGGTCTGCAGGAGGAAGGAGAGGACAGGACTCAGTTAGAGACTATCCTCCTCAGCCAGTGCCCCACAATAACATGTTTACATGGAAATGACAGCGCCCTCTAGTGGTCTTTGTAATGGTGACAGATCAAAGGAGGAAGTCAGGTGTGGTCAAGCAAAGGTTAACAAAACATCACACACCATCAGACACCAGAGGCCGCTGTTCACTTCCTGTTTCCTACAAACAGTCAGTGTTGGTTTCTTTTAATGACAACGATTTAATGCCATCGTTCACTAACCATAACCACCTGGTTATTGCTGTAACCATGACAACCCTTTTAACCCTAACCAGGATGTTTCCCTAAAC
Source organism: Maccullochella peelii (assembly GCA_002120245.1). Lineage (NCBI taxonomy): Eukaryota > Metazoa > Chordata > Actinopteri > Centrarchiformes > Percichthyidae > Maccullochella > Maccullochella peelii. The sequence goes on from LKNJ01001746.1 coordinate 79,110, forward strand.
CTAACCAAACCTTAACCACAGTGTTGTTCAGTGGTGGAAAGTACATTGAGTATGTTTACTCAAGTGCTGTACTTAAATACAAATTCGACTTGAGTATTTCCATTTTATGCAACTTTATGTGATAGGCTGAAACACACGTCAAGCTCGGCAAACACACCCACTTATTTTTTATTATTTAACCTTTATTTAACTAAAATGTTACATAAAATAATAGGACAAACATTCATTCAAGGAAGAAGAGCAAGACGAATAAAAGATATTTAACACGTTCAAAAACACAACAACAAAGAACTGTAACTTGACTTTAAAACAGTTTCTGTTTTTCTGTTGCTGTTTAATTTATAACAAAGCATCATATTCTATAAGCTCTTCGTATGTTTTATGTGAGTTTCAGTTGAAGCAGAAACTGAAGGATGGAGGGATCACAAAAAACGTCAGCCTGCGATGGAGGAAGCAGCCTAATGGGAAGATTTTCCAGAGAGGAGGAGAGCGCCCTGTCGTAAGAGGCTGTGAAGGTTTAGTTTAGACTCCAGGGATCAACTGATTATCTGTCTACTGAGTACTTTTACTTAAGTTAAGGATCTGAATACTTCTTCTTGCTGCTTAACCATGTGATTTAGTGTTATGTCAGAGTTCCTGTTCTGTTGCAGTTAATGTTGTTTTGAAAGAGAACACTTTCTTACGCTTTTAATCAATCAAAACATAGATAAAAAATCCATATAAAAAATTATATAATGTAGATATGTATAGGTTTTTGGACTTTTAGATTCAGAATAATCTGTGTCAATATCAGAAATCCCATATTGGTCCGTCCCTCATATATTAAAGAGTAAAATACAACCTGTTAAGTTAATGTAAAAACTATATTTTAATTGTTAGATTACCTGAGTTGCAATCAATGTTTGATTGTTTGTTTTTGAGTAGAATCTGCTGTTTGTCTGCCTTTTTACTGTATTTAGCCAACAGATTAGTTTAGAGTCTCTGTACATTTAAACCAGAGCGTAACGCAACCAATGAACACCGTCCTTAATGCCCGGTCACAAATGTGAGGCGATGAAATTCATCCACGTGTCCTCCTGAAATATGGAAGACGTAAAGTGACTACTTGTAATGTTGTACCATTTCTAAATGTGATAAAGTAAAAGATTAAAGGGAGAAATATTCTACAGTGTTGAGAGTCTTTGGGCAGCAGAATGCTATGGCTAGCCAGCCACATTTAGCTTACTGACATTTAGCTAGCCAGCACATATTTCCATTAACATTAATATTCCCCATTTCATTGCTCCGCATGTTTTGTAATTTGTGCTTCTCTATTGTTTTCATTAACAAGCCTAATGATGTTGATATCTTTACTAACGTTTTCTTATTTGTCTGCATGCCTATAAACTATTTCAACAACTGTTTCTTAATTTTACATTATTTTTTAGCATGACTATGCAACATCTGTTCAGGGACCTTTGGCAAACTCATTTATAGGAATGTTTATCAATGTACACTGTCCCTTGTAAATAAACCTATGATTAAATAAATATGTTTTTGTAAAAGAAAAGATGGATGTGCTTGCTGCTGACTAACCAGTTAGCAATTAAGCTAACTAGCTCAGTCAGACACAATTTATTCATGATTAGACGTATTTACAGCATACAGACTCCAGTCTGACAACTGACTGCAGGCGAGGTTAAAAGTTTATGCAAAAGCTCTTTCCTCCGTGAGTTAATCCATTAATATATATATATATATATATATATATATATATATATATATATATA
>LKNJ01001746.1:81163-98395 GCA_002120245.1 Maccullochella peelii
TATATATATATATATATATATATATATATATATGTGTGTGTATATACAGACCGTAATCTGTTTTCAGTGAAGTCAAAATCACTTTTTTATTGTGTAAACTCTCGACTCTCAACAAACATCTATCGACTTTTAGCTTTTGGTGGTTGCTAACAAATAATTCACTGAACACACCTTGATTAATTCATTATATCAAAAGTGGTGACACATTTATTCACAAAGAGAACATAAATATTGAACTGCATCATCAGAGCTGAGATGATCAGAGGGTTTACTGTAAAAAAACATGTCAAAAAAAATCTGACTGAATATAAAGTCAGATGTTAGTATCAAAACAGTAATGTAAATAAAGACAGAAGTTTAAAGACTGAAGTGACTCCAGATTACTTTTGGTGCCAAAGAACAAAATTTTATTAGTAAAAAAAAGGTCTTGTTTTGTTTAGTGATGTAAAATATGCATTATGTAAAGTTATGTCTTCGCTCTGTTTTAAATTCAAGAAAATATCACAGGTGTTTTTTCTGTGAACTCATAAACCTTAAATCTGTGAGTATGGAGGACCAAACCTGACTTATTGGAAAATTAATAAATGAAGAATAACAAAATTGTTTAAAAAACTGAGAAATAATTTGCATAAAATAAAGACCTTAAACAAATTCCACACAATTTATCAAATAATTTATGGGGGAAGGTTGATCCAGCGCACAAATTATCTTGTTTTACGTGTCCTGGTTTTTAGCTCAAGCTTTTTAGGACCTTCTTCTTTTTCTTCTTCTTCTTCTTCTTCTTCCTCCGGCGTAATCCAATGCTGGGATAATGTTATTTTCTGTTTTACAGTCTGCGCTTTGGGAGAGACTTCTTCTTCCGGTCCGATCTGCGTTCCGCCCATTTTGAGATGATGTTATTGATCGCAAGCTTGAGGGTTATTCACCCAGGATAAGGGGATGTTGAGTTCCGTCAAAGTATACACGAAACTCATCCAGCCTTTAGGTGGTGGAGTTGTGGCTCATTAACCCACCTGACTTTGTTAACCTATGACTGTCATAAGCTCTTCTCACTGAGGGGTTAATGAAAGGGCTGAGATGCATTAAGAGTGTGTGTGTGTGTGTGTGTGTGTGTGTGTGTGTGTGTGTGTGTTAATGATGGTTCTTGTGGTTCTTGTGTGAATCCGGTCTTTATCAGAAGATTGGTTGTCCTCAGTGGGCAGCGAGCAGGAGGCTGGTCCAGGCAGGGGTAGGGGTGGGGTGGGGGTTAAAGCTCATTGGCTCGCATTTGTAGAAACCCGATGCTTCAGCTCTTCAGTTGTGTCTGGATGAACTGAAGAAACAAAGGCTTGCTGGCTGTTGGAGCTGCTGTTGGACTGTTGTACCTGTTGGTGGTGCTGTCGGACCTGTTGGAGCTGCTGTTGGAGCTCCTCTGTGCTTCAGTTGGTTCTGGTCCTGTTCTGGCTCAGTCTCCTCGCTGTGAGCAGCACCTGGTGGATGAGGTGTTTTAGTACCTGTGCAGTTTGTTGAGTGCTTCCTCTGATGGAGATCTCCATGCTGCAGGAATGTTATCATGTAAGAATCAGAGTCCACTGCTTTATTAAAAGGTTTGTTGGTGTTTGACATGAATCACATCGTCTGTCTCTGTCTTCCAGGACATGACCCCCNCCCCCCCCCCCCCCCCCCCCAGCACGGAGACTACAGCAGATCCAGGAAACTGTTTCAGTCAGCTGTTAACGTGACTTTAACCAGATCACACCGGATCCTCAACCAGCCGCCAGCAGGTCAACAACAACCTAATTATTATTATTATTATTATTATTATTATTATTAATTACTCCATTGATCCCTTTTTATTAGTCTGAACATGCCAAAGATCATATGGTTCCAGGTATTTTATTGATAAATATTTCTTTCTCAGTGGAATATTCATGATGCGTATTATTTAATAAGGAAGATACAAAACTAAATGAGACATTTTGTCAGAAGCAGAATTGAACCAACAGTCAAAGAGCTTGGTGTGCGACTGAAGAGGAGGTTCATGTCAAGTATTGATTATATGGTGATTTTAGAGGCAACACTGGGACTCCACACACAAACCTGAGCTGTGTTTTAGGATTTTATTTGGAGATGTTTGGAGAACAGACAAAGTTCTTTGTAATGTTTGAGAGAAGTTCCTGACAGATGTGCAGTAGTATTTCTGGTGATTTATAGTCCATGTGACCTGGACACTAACTATTGTGTTCAGTCTGTTACCTATATTTGTACTTTATTACACTATATACTTCGGTCTGACTCTTAATGAGTCACTGTACTTCCACAATAAGGCTTTCACACTTTCACCACTGGACTCTTATTTCTGCACAAATCATGGATAAAGTCAGTCCTCTCATTTTAAATAGTAGTTTAGTCTGTTTCCTGGTCAGTGTGTCTCAGTCCTGCAGGATGTTAAGGACGTGTTTGTTTTCTGTCTTCAGGAGACGTCTCAACTCCTCCCACCAAGTTCTGCAGACTCCACCCGCCTGAGCCGCTCAGATTCTACTGTTTCACCTGTAACCAGCTCACCTGTAGAGACTGCCAGCTCATGGCTCACATGAAACACAGGTACACAGGCTCCGCCCACTGGACAGCTGTGCGCACACAGTCTAATGTGTGTCCTCTGGTGTGATGAAGAGTGTTACAGCTCAAACTAACAGTGATCACCTGTCTCTGAGGAAAAACCAATAATCAATAACTAATATCAGAATATCAGCAACTCAGTGTCAGAAAGCAGAGCTGATCCTGAACGCACCTCTCACCTGTCGTCCTCCTCCTCTTCCCCCTCCACCTGCTCCTCCTTGTCCTCCTCCTCCTCCTCCTCCTCTCAGGTATCAGTTTGTTAGTGAAGCAGCCTGAAGAAGCAGGTAGAGGTCCGGGTTCAGTAAATGACGGAGTCTCACCAGAAGCCGGAGTCATTTATACATGACTCGTCTTTTACATAAATTTAAGAGACGAGTCAATGTTTTTGTCTTTTCTCAATAAATCGTTTATTGCTCACATTCAGAGTCTACAGACATTTTTATTATTTAAAAACAAAAGCAGAAACATTTAAAGATGATTTAAAGAGCACATGCATCTCACAACTTGTAACAATCTTTAAACATTTGTAAAGAGCAAGCCCGTGGTTAAAAGACTCTGTTACAGCGTTGATATTTTTTCACAGTTAGACGCCTTAAGGTTGTTTAACACATCATCTTGATACAAAGACAATACTCGTTCAAAAGATAATCCGCACACCCAGTGGCAGAGATAATGACCGTGGACAGCGGGTGTTGAAGCTGATAGAATACTCGACGAGTCCCAATATGGTTTTCCAAAAACTGTAAGATGCTCGAGGGGTAATGAGGAAAATCCAGGGGGAATCCAAAAGAGTCAAAAAAGGTGGCATTCACGTGCCCATCATGTAAGCCACAGGCAGGAAAAATCTCACCTGATTTTCGCCTAATGCGGCAAATTCAAATTTCTTTTGGACATCGTTAAATTGTACAACAGCATCAATGCTGGTTAGTTTAAAATGGTTGTTCAATAAATTTTTCAGTCGATCAGGGCAGTCGTAATATCCCCCTCTGAATCTTCGACGGTTGACTATGCTCTCTTGAGTCAGGGGTTGCCGGTGTTTTCCTCCATTCAAAGTAGGCATCGACTTGAGGAACGTTAAACCATGTGTGAGGGTACATCATCTGAGTCAAGGCTAGCTGCCACGGGCCTCTAAACTGATATGTTGAGCCAAATCAACAGTGTAAACGGAACTGGTAATATTATAAAACACATCAAGGCTGGCGTTGGAGGGGAGGGTGATGTAAAACCCCTCGTCTGCCATTTGATCCATGATGTAATGAAACGAACGAGGAAAGAAAAGTACATTTTATGCATTTTTAAGCTAAGTGCCTAAATATTAATACTTTGGTCCATAAAAAATGCCCATTAACCCAAAGAGATTCACTTAACTGATATAAAACTGAAAATCTGACACACTGGAGTTCAGCAATGAAACTGATGGCTGACTGAACGCTGACGGGTGCCAGGGTTTTACAGACATACTTATACATTAGGATTTTCATTATCAATTACTCTGCTGATTATTTAATCAGTTAATTAACTATTTGTTTAGAAAACCCAATCAAAATGTCCAAAGTGATGTTTGTTTTTTGTTTTGTTTCATTCAGTTTGTTCTCACATAAAGCAAAGACAGCAGTAAATGCTCACATTGGAGCAGCTGTAACCAGAGAAGCTTTGTGCTTAAAAATCCACATAAAAGATTAATCGATGATCAAAGTAATGCTGATTAAAATGCTAATTGTTGCACCCTAACTTCTGCTATAAAACACGGGACCTAAATAAGACTTAGTATAGAGTCTCTGTGTGTTTAAACAGCAGCCACAGAAGCTGCTGAGGTCCCTGGATGTGACGGGTCACAGAAAACTGTGTAACACCTGCGCTGATTTAACTTAACGGCATCTGAAGAGCCAGACACGGTCGGTGACATCCCGATAAACTTGTTCTTGTTAGACCATACAAGTTGTCGCCGCCTTGTTCTGCCTTAATATATGTTGTATGTATGTATGTAAGGTTTTGTATGAAAGTTGCATCATGACAGTTTGGTTTCGTTTTAAAAAGCTAACTTTAGTCCTAGCTAAGTTAGCTAGCTACCTGTCTGCGCTTTGACTCACCGTTACATCCGAGTCCTCCTCTCATCTTTTCATACATTTTCATCTTCTTCAACTTCTTCAACCTTGAGGGATTCTGTTAACTCTCTCAGACTCATCAGATAACTCAGATAAACTTTTGCTCTGACAGAAAATCTAGTACCCAGCTGTAAAACCTTCCACCAACGCCCATTTTATTCATTTGAATGACTCCACATGAGACTTACTTCTTCAATGTCAAAGAAATAAATCGCCATCACTTCTTTCATCTCTGTTTTTTTACTTCCTTTAACATCAGCTTCCACATTAGATCTTCCTTTCCTGAATCCATTCTGCTGGGGTCAAATGCGTGCACTCTTCAATCCTTGTCTCAGTATTGATCAGGTTATTTACGGAACCTGTCCTGCCGTGTAATGCTATTTCTTTGTTAACAATATTTTTATTGGGGTTTTTCAATTATAACAAACATTACATGTTAATAAAATGCTCAGTCTTGCCCTCGGAATCTGAACTGCATCAATAATAATAATCTCACAGTATAATGTATACTAATGTAACAAAGACAGAGCCCATTTTGGTTGCATAGTGATTACTTTTACTTTGATACTTTAAGTACATTTTCTTGATAATACTTATGTACTTTTACTGAAGTAAAGGATCTGAATACCTTTTCCTCTGGTTTTAGAGCCCAGCTGACAGAAATCGATCAGATCAATGGAGACAAACTGTAAACTGAATGAAAAGAGTTGGTTCTCATCAGTAAATCAAAGCCCGTCCAGAACATTTACATATTGTGACATGTCATGTCTTCAGTCTACTCGGGAATCATTTGTTTAGAGGACGAGTTGAGCTCGAATGCTCCTTCATCAGGATTATCATGATTGCAGCAGTAATCAAATCACTCAACTGCATCTATACAAATACATCGACTGCAGCCAAACTCACAGAAGTTCAGTTTAAAACCTCGTGTCGACCCCAAATTTTCCAAATCTGTTTGAATTTTAGAGAAATGTGTCATACTTCCATCTGGTGGAGAGAAAACATGGAGTCTGTGAGGGGAGCATCAAATATTTTATTACTTTTCTTATTCTTATATTCTTTACAGATACTCTACACATGTAGAAATTTAAGGTGGAAATCAGAGCACACACATAAAAAAGTGCCTTGATTCTGATTCTGATACACTCGAAATCATGAAATCTTGAAATCATTGCTACTTTTGAAAATATCTGAATAGTAACACACCAATTAGAAAGTGCTGCAGCTGTAATCAATCAAACAACTAAAGGCAGCTGAGGGTTTAAAGTATAACTGCATCACTGAAAACAGTAGCACTAGATATAAAACAAGTTTATACGTATGAGCAACGCTATGTACCGATCATTGCCCTGAGTCAGTATTGAACACTCAACCTTGCAATCTTACAGGGAAAGCTGACTTTTAACAGGGCTTAGCCACATAGCCAGCAAGTGATCCCTGACACACAGAGCAGAAAATCACAGTTTGTTGAGGAAAAATTGATTTAGAAACAGGACGATCAGACGGCTGGAAACATACCAACAGGAAGAGGTCACACACTCACTTCCTGAACTCACAACTGATCCAAATGACGGACAAATCTATGAAACATGTTAGAATAAAGAAAAGTAGCAATAGCATACATCTCCTGAAGAACATGTGCCCAATGGATATTCTTAAGTTGAAATATGGTTTAATTTGAACATTTCTTTCATGTGAAAATGTCCACAGTAGTCAAGCAGGGCTTTTGGATTTAGCACAGATCCAGCGAGCATTTTCAGTGAGGAGATGGAAACACCTGTACAGCAGACACACCAGACATGCTCACTGTTTGACAGAAGAGCTCGTTTGGTTTGAAGTCAGTCCAACTCACTCTGCTGTATTTGAACACAGCAAGAGTACACTGAAAGTGTGAGTTACTATCTCAGCCTGGCATCACTGACGTAAAGAGGTAGAGTCCATTTTCTTCTGTCACAGAGAAAAATGAATTAAAGTCTCTCTCTCTCTCATACACACACACTCAGACACACTTAACAACTAAAAATGATCTTCAGCACTACAATTTCTGTGATATCCTCCCTGATTTGAATATGGGAGGACGTTTCTTGTGACTAACACAAATTAGTATGCAAATGAGTTATAACTCATATTTGTATATTCAAATGTACTGTGGGGGACTTCGGGTTGAGTGTGACTCTGGTTTTATAACATTGCATATACCTACTATGTGTGTGTGTGTGTGTGTGTGTGTGTGTTAGTGTATAAAAGTCAAACCTGTGACAGACACTGATACACTGTATTACAGAAGGGAGCATCCCATCGTGAAAAGGCACATTTCAAAAACAGATCACAAATCACTTGAAGCAGAGTGTGTGCTGAGTTTTGTCAGCAGCTCCATGAGGGGAGGTAATGTTTTCCATCTATAATCTTCCAGACAATAGCACAATGTTTGTAAGAGATCTGAACAGAACTTTGAGCTAAGATTTGCCAGATGGTGCCATGTTTTTTTCAAATTTTGGAAAACTTTGAAAGGTTGCTAATAGCCTCACTCTCCAATGATGAATCACCATTAAAATTAAAACTGCCATGTTATACATTTTATGATTTCACATTCTTTTCTTACAACATGCTTTAAATTTGACTGTAACAGAGGTTTGTATTATGATTATACTGTAATTGTTAGAGCCAGCTTTGTTTTGTTTTAAGTAAAACAATGCCACCTATAGGTGAAAGGTTGGCAAAGGGAATGAAGGGGCAAATGGCTTGACCCACCCCAGCCAGTTACTAGAACAAGGTGCAGGTTGTAGCTAGAAGACGCCGGGCAAGCAACAGTTTTCAACCGCAACAAAGAGAGCTAAATGCTGATGTTAGCATGCTTAACATGCTAACATTTGTTAATCAGTACTATAAGAATACAGAAAGAAACAAATTGTCCAATGGCATTATATTTGAGTTTTATTTAATTTTGTTTGTGAAGGCCTGTTTTATTTATGAATGTATTTGAGCTGTGTTTGTATGGAACAAGCCGCAACAACAGACATCAAGATCATCAAATGTGAGTAGCCTACCTGCGTGTTGAAACTTACGGGGTATAGTGACTAATAGAAAGCAAAAGAAGTCACTACAATAATTATGATGAAGATTATGTTTTAGTCCGTCACTGTAGGAAAATTGGTAAAGACAAAGAGACTGATTAATTTGACTAGTAAACTGTAATGATTAAAATATTTCTGTGGAACATTTATTCAGTCAGGGCCACAACACACTGGAGCTGACATTGCTTCTTGGTGCTCAGCGACAGACATTTTTGCTCTTTTACTCCAATATATGGTGCACCGCACTGCATGCAGGCCAATAGAATATCAAACAGATAATAGAAAAACATTGTGATATCTATGACCACAAAATCCATACAGATATTTGTGTGGTATGACTATGTTGGCTTTATAGCAAAGGAGGGTCAAAGTTGGAAACCAAAATAGCTCAAGGCCAATAGATAAAAACTGATAACCTGCTGCCCCTGTGCAACCAGGTGCAGACCATACAAACATGCCCACTCAGAACACCTGCATCAGTCATAGCCTCAAGTCATGCCAGCGGCCTAGCACAAAAGGACTAAAGGCTTAACACTTCTGTACTGCCAACTCTGAAATGTGCTTGTAACAAAATGCACGCACTGAGATTCAGAAGCCAAGAAAGAGGCCAGACCTCACGAGTGACAGCATCTCGCATGTTTCTGTTTGTGAGAAAGTGGATAAAGAACAAAAGTGCAGGATTCTGTCAAAACAGATCTGCCAGTAAAGGTTGCTGAGAGCATTTCCACAAAGAGGGGCATGACCAGCATCACAAACACGACTAACGACGATGCAGAATCCACTTAAATGACATATTTCTGCTGAGGAGCACTCACAGGGCAAATAAATCCACCATAGACTGCAATGTCATATAAAAAGACAGTAGCTGTCACAGAGAAGCTGAAAGGTCACAAAGGTGTGAATACAAAATCTGTGAGAATATAAAAAAAGGGATGAAGAAATGTACAAATCCAGACCCAAATTTAGACCAAATGTAGCTACTGATACACTCAATGAGAGATGGGTTTCTAAAAAAAAAAACAAAAAAAAAAAACAGTCAAATGAAAAGTGAAATGATCTCACTAAAAGGTTCTCAGTGTGCCAGAGTCAAAAAAGCCATTACAAACCTTTTTCCTCCCATGTGGCACAGATCAGATATTATAATCATGTCATGGAAATATTGGTGATGGTGATTTGTCTGTGCTGGTAGGTTAGACTTGATGTTTATTCACATGCACATGCAGGCTGCTTTGATACAGCACAGTAATGGACTATATTGTTCAGGTGTAAGCAGTCTGACCTCCGGTGTAAATGTTGCCTTAGAAGTGCCTGTCAGGTGAGTGAAGGTGACTAGAATCATAGGATTCAGAAGGACAGCCTGAGGAAAGACAACTCAAAGCTGACTGTAAAGGAGCTCCGGTTTTGACGAGACCTTCAAGCCTGAAAAGAAAGTCTGAGGATGTCTCAGAAGGATGTCGAGTCACATTCTCTGCCTGACTTTTCTCTGCAGCAGAAAGCAGCAGGCTTTGTCTCAGCTCTGACACCAACACAGTGGACTCTTGGCTCTCTTCAGTCAGATACTCAACAGGACAATTTAAGAAAGTGTCAGCATTGTATAGGGAAAAAATATATACAGCATGGCATGATTGTAATATACAGTACAATGTCATTTTTGTGTGTGACATATGAATATGATGATTGATGATGAAGTCCTCAGTGGTGTAATGTAACTAAGTACATTCACTCAGGTACTGTACTTAAGTACACATTCTTTTCATGCCACTTTCTACTTCTACTCCACCGCATATGTAATATGAAATATTGTACTATTTACTCCACTACATTTATCTGACAGCTTTAGCTACTAGTTACTTTACAAGTTAAGATTTTTACACACAAAACATATAAAGAGCTTATAAAATATGATGTTTTGTTATAAATTAAACTCCCCAACAGTTTATACAAGTACACGTGAAACGATTAGTCGATTAATCAATTAGTCAATTGACAGAAAATTGATTGACAACTATTTTGATAATCATTTAGGTAATTTTTCATGCAAAAACATTTCATGGTTCCAGCTTCAAAAATGTGAGGATTTCACTGCTTTTCCACTTAATTATTTTAATCATTTTAATTGATTTTGAATCATTTAGAATTTTGTACTATTGGTTGGACAGAACAAGCTATGTGAAGGCGTCACTTTGGGCTCTGGGTAATTGTGACGGCATTTCTCACTATTTTCACAATTTGTACAAACCAAACAATCAATTGATTTAATGGAGAAAATAATCAGGAGATTAATCCATAATGAAAATAATCATTAGTTGCAGACTGATACAAAATAGTTCAAACATTAGCTCAACCTCAACCTCAACCACAACAGTAAACTCCTGCGTTTACATTAATACTTGAGTAACAATAATCTAATGATATAATATCAGTCACAGGGGACACTTTTCTGCATTGAGTGCTTTTACTATCTTAAGCACATTTTCCTGATTATACTTTTACTTAAGGAACATTTTCGTGACATACTGTACCAGTCACATGAAGAAAGTGCCAATAATCACTTTTGATCAAATGCCTCCCTCTAGTGGTATTTTGTAAAACTAACCTCGCCACACACTGCACTTGCACACTTTGTTCACAGTGGGTAAGTCATTTGTTTGATTATGACTAATTACACATAAAAAATAATTGAATTGAATATTCAAGTGTAACTACTGTATTCACGTAGGCTTCACACAAAGACTTTCTGTGTATTTTACCAAATCACTAATATGATGCATACATACCTCTGCACAATATCAGCGCCTTAAAAAGAGAGGCAGAGGAATGCTAGATGCAGATACTGAAGAGTAAATATATATTTCTGCATGTTTTTTCACCAAACAGTATTTGCTGTGACTTTAAAGCAATAGTTTGATATTTTCAGAAAGCTTTCTTGCTGAGACTTAGATGAGAAGATCAATACATGAGCAAGAAAGTGATAAGCGGATTTCCCAAAATGTCAAACTATTCATTTCAAATTTGTGGGATTTGTAGGCAGCGTTCAAGCTTATACATTACTAACAAACACCTAACACACTAACTTGTCCTGAATTTTAGATGTCAGAGAGAAAACATTCACGAGAAAAGTTGGTAAAATACTTGGGGGTTGGATCAAGTTTCTGTGTCCGTAAGTACATTCATGACTTTGTTGAAACTGTGAGTGCTGGCAGGAGTCAGGCTTCCTGTGGTTTGCAGGCCAGAAGGTAGAAATACTTCACAGCCAGCATCACCTCTGTCTCCACAGAGGTCACCCTCATTATGGACATCAACCTGGGGAAAAGAAGACGGGAGACATAGCAACCAACAAACGTCTTTATACGGTCATCAGGTTCATTTGCAAATTGGGAAACATTTAACTGTGAAAACAAACCATCGGTCTGCACTGCTTATTATCATTTTGACAAAGTATTGTCAAGTGTGTGTGATATGCATATATGTGTATACTGTATGTATGTATGCTACCGTTAGCCATTTACCTTTGAGAGATGTCCTGGGAGAGTCTGTTGGCTTTCTGCGGGTCATCTCTCAGTAGAGTCTGATAGCTGGAGAAAGACTCCACCAGCCCCATGTAGCCGGACAGAGGCATGGGCCTTTTCACCCACACACACTCTTGCCTGTAATAATTCAAAAACAATGGATATAATGGATTTTTTTTTCTAAACCAAACAGAATCGAAAAGTCAAATCATTCTTTCCATTTTTTCTATAGTTCGCAGAGCATGCTGTAGCATTACTTCTCTGATATGACAGTGTTGTGCACAGACAAACTGAATAGGGATGGAGGAGGAAATCCCTTCATGTGACAAAATACCTTTCACATAAAAAAAAAGACTCATATTACAAAATGGCTGGTGGCTGATAGCAGCGGGTAATGAAAATCTTCAGATCTGTGACCTATGAGTCTGAACACGTGTGGACAGATTATTGACCAAACAGAACCATGCTGTCACTCACCACTCCTTGTCGGGGTAAGGGATAGATTCATAGGCCTGCCGGTATAACTCAATAGAGCTGGGACCAAGGTGGGGACTGCGGTAAGGTTGCAAGGCTGCATGAAACTGATAAAACCAAGAGACAGGGAGTCATAAGATTGTTTATTTTCATCACTTTAATAATGGCATGACATATAGCATGAACCAGGTATGTTTTACTCACTGATGTGTTTGCTTCAGCCATCATTTAACAATAAAAAGGTTTTAATACCTAGCTATTTGTGCTTGTACAGTCTATCCAGAGTTAGTGTATATTTTGTAAGTGTATTCTTTAACACTTTAATGGTGTCAATTTATAATCCACATTTTCCACAATGTTTTGTTGAAAAAATATATTCAACCTAACTGAGATAACAGTGCCACTCAGGTTTTGGTATATTTTACCAAAAGCATCCACTAGATGGTGGTGATGTTAATTTTTGATTCAAGGCCATCAATTGTTCTGGCCAGTGTGTAAGGATGTGTCTGATGAGGATGACATACAGTATATGTCCCCCGTACCGCAGCAGAACTCCCTTTGAGTTTATGGATCAGGCAGATGAGGCAGGTGGTGATGCTCGTGCTCTTGTACAAAACCCCAGCAGAGACAAAGCTAGCTGGAGATACATGTGTAAATATGCCTTTGTCTCAGAAATGCTTGTCTGGTGTTGAAGAGTGACTGTTGTTATTTGTTTTTTGGCATTTTCTTTGGGTTTTCAACTTTTATAACAAGGTTACTGCTATTTTTTATAAAAACATATCCAATACCTGTTGTTTAGTACCAAATGTACTATAAAAATGCATCTCAATCATAGGCCCTTTTCACAGAAGACATTTTGACATGTCACAGTAGGAAATTCACAGGCGTATAAAATATAATTAATGCTGTTATAATTCCATTCAGCTGCTTCAGTTTCAGGGTCCTGGTATTGTGCATGCTGGCTCACAGTCACACTGTTATGACTTACTGGGACACTTTAACCGAACAGAGCCATCCTTAATGTTATTCGTAACACCTGTCCTACTTTGATAAGTCAAATGTCTGCTCTGAAAATGGCCTATTTTGTATAGGTTAACCTTTTTGTCTTTTATACAACAAACAAGTAAAACCATAACCATAAAACAGACTTTACCTTATGTTGTTCCACTGATTTTGTACACTAGCAGACAACTAACTAAGCTGAAATCAAGACTTGAATTGTTTTCTAGGCTCATAGATTTTTTTAATTTTAAAATGTGGTTTATTTGAAAGTAGGGCTTACAGCTCTAAATTGTCCCATTATTAATAGTCAAGGATTTCTTTCTAAGTGACATCACCTCTAACGTCTGTGTTCCTGCTGTTTAAATGAAGGAGGTCTTTCTTTGAATTCACAAGGTTAAACTGAGTTGTTCTGTACCTATAGTAGCAGCCCTGTTTTAACAGCAGACATTTTGGACCATGAAACTGAAGCAGAAACTGAGCAGAATTCAGCCATCATAATTTTATTATTTATACCGTTTCCTATTGTGGCAAGTCAAAATGTTTTCTTTGAAAAAGGCCCTTGTGCCATGAAGGTTTGGGAGTTTTCTTTCTACCACAGACTAGAGCATGTGAGTTTTACATGCTCTAGTCAAATTTCTCACCCTCCCAGCCGATCCCTGAAAGTATTCATTTGAGTTGAAATCAACATGTCTAATATTGACTGCATTTTGCTTTGTGATCAACCTTTGTGTTCTTGAGCGCGCAGGTCCTGCTGCAGGTGGAGCAAAGCTCGGTGTGTGGTATAAATATCATGTCAAGCAGCTCAAGTCAAGACAGGTTTTGTAGGCCTTTGATGTTTTCAGTTTATACCTTATCAGTTCCAGTTTGACAGTTCAAGCTTTTTATAATGTTGTTGAATACCATTATGTTCATTTATATTTACAATTGTTTTATTATTCTCACGTAGTCTTATATTCATTTAGCAGTAGGCTCAAGTTATGTTCCAGTATTGCTTTGTGGAAAGCCATGATATTACTTTTCAGTTTTCATAGTTACAGTTAGTGATTTTAACAGTCTGTGTTCTTTTCTTACTCTCTCTTACAAAGCCTTTCAAAAGTTTAAAGATTGAAGATGTCTACCCATTCCTGTGTCCAATTATTGGTGTGTGCTTTTATTCATTGATGTGTTTATTCGTTTATATGCACATGTTCTAGCTTATTTTACATTATATGATTCAGAAGCTAAGGTTAAGTTTAGACTCTGTGGTTTTTATATTTTACATTATACTTTTTAGCTTGAGCAGCTGAGCATTTACTCATTTTTAGATCTTACACTTTACTTTTGATTGAAGCAGTTTGCATTTTGACATTATACTCTTTGGTTAAATGAATAATCAATTTCTATATTTTACTCTTGGTTGTTTCAAATTTTAGATCATTCTTTTTTTTGGATTAAAGCATTTTTATCATTTTATATTTTACCTTGTACTTTACATTGTACTTTGAAGTTGTAGCTATCCTGTGTGATCTTGTGAGCTTCCTGAGGCCCCCTCAACGTACAAAAATAACCAAGGGGCTATTTGCTAAGTTTCCTAGTGTCACTCATTGTGTCAGAGTTTTATGGTAATTACTAGAAGGTATCAGAAGCAGGATGCAATGATTGAAGTAACATAACTTGTTACCAAAAAAGGAGACAAATGAGTTGATACATCAAGCTACATGAGCAACGGGAGGAGTTAGACAGGGAGTGTGATGTGTATAAAAGAAATTCAGGTGATGATCAGGGCTTTTTGGCTTTTTGTGGGCTTTTTGGTTCTCTCTAGGAAATATCCTGTGAGGTGAATTTTATGTGTTTTCATTTTTTGGGAGGTCCTACAATGTTCACTATTTTCACAGTCAAACAGCCTTATATCTATCTCTGTACATGTGGCTAAGGATGTGTCAGTGCACATTCACAATAACTTGTCAGGTGAATATTCTTGTAAGCACCTCTTTGCAGACTTGGTTGAGTGCATGCAAGCAGCAGTCAGGGTAGCTGAGCTCCATGTCAATGGTGTAGTTGAGCAGAGCCAAGCAGCCACGGGGTTTCAGGACTCTGTGGGCCTCCTGGAGAAAGCGTGGTCGGTCGAACCAGTGGAAGGCAGACATGGCTGTCATCAAGTCCACTGAGCTGTCGGCAAAAGGCAGCTCCTCGGCCACACACTGTCTAAAGATGGAAAAGTAGCAAAAACCAAATCAAACTTCTGACCGCTGCTGGGGACCAGAAATTTGGACAATCCAGCTTTTTTTCAAGTCAAACACTGCTGACAGTATAAAGTTTTTCAGGTACCAGCTTTTGAATCGTCTACCCACTTTTTAAATTGCGGTCTAGTGCTCAGTGCATTAAAAATGTGTTAGTTTCAGTACAGCTTGACAAGGCAGCCATGCAACCAGTACCTCATGCAATGTTTGAGAGCTTATCCATTGTTTTGTAAAACCAGATGGTTGTTGCAGTATTCACTAGTGAAATAGATCTGATCAGGTATGGAACCCCAAAGTGTTAAATACATAAAAGACATTATGAAATGAAATATTATCATATAAATAAATTGTGTAAAATATAAATTGTCTTTGTCTGAGATAACTCTGAATTAACCAGCTAACTTTAGCTGCAGCCGCTAACAATCCAAGCTTACAACCGTGCATGGATAATTAGCTAGTTAGGTAGGTATAGCCTTGTGAAGCGTGGCTGGATGAGGATGAGCGGTGAGAAGGCAGTAACAACTATCATGAAAAGTAACATTATGAAGTGGCCTGAAAGAAAAGGGTCACTGGGGACAATGCCATAATAAATACAGACTTTTATTTAAGAAAAGAGGCATTTTGAAATAAAGTGAGTGATGAAATAACATTTTATAATAATTAGTTGAGTTTTAATCATTTCTCAAATCATTTCACACACAATAAAAGCTTCATTTGCGGCATTTGACTGTAATTTTTCATTTTACAAGATAGGCTCCAGTGCACAATGAATGTCTGATTGTTAACTGCACTGTTATTTTTCCTTGCTTCACTTGCTGCTTCTGTTCATATTATATTATTATTCATTCATTATTATATTATATGTTCTGCACAAAGGATTCACTCCTCCTCATAAAAATGAATGTGGGACAGCACTAACATTTTCAAAAACAAAATGAAAAGCATTAATATAAATAATAAATTACATGCTAAATTGCAATGGAAATTGAAGTTTCATCTGGTGTGTAAAATAATTTCACAGAATCCATTACATCTAAAATCAATTTTAAGGTTTTCTTTCATATCCTGTACCTATAAGCAACCCTCTGTGACATTTGTTCCATTGCACAGGGCTTACTGCATGACTGACTTTCACCAGACAAAGGTCACATTGTTCCTGCTTTGGCCAAGATTGAATAAAGTAGCTTACCAGATTTTCAGAGCTGAACCAATAATTTTTTTTATCACATCTCACTGTGCATTTAATAGGCTTGCTTTATCTCACACTCTTTAGCCAACGAAATGCACAGACTTTCAATTTAGGCACAACGAAAATAATAAGAGACACAAGGTGCTTTCAGAATGCATTCATGTCTTTCACTTACTGCATCTTATGTAAAATCTATGTATATAGACGCGGTTGGTCCATGCTTACCTATATGTAATGTTTGGCTCTTTAGCATGCTGCGAAGCCACTTCCAGCTGGGCAGGACTAACGTCTGTCCCCACCACAGAAGCAAAGTGTTTGGCCAGAAGCACTGTGCCCTGTCCTGAGCCGCAACCCACATCCACTGCCAGCTCAAAGGGACGACCTTTCTGACAAAATATTTAATATGTTATTTGACATAATTGCTGTAAAGTTAGTTTTGCCATTATCCATTGACAATGAGTGCCTGTAATAGTTCCTTTCCTTTTTTAATCAATTAGACCACCACCATTTTTCCACCTGTACTTACCTGTTTTTCCAGAAAGTCAAGCACCTGTTGTATTAGATGATCTGTTGGAGAGATCCTATACTTCCAGTAGGAAGAAGCATGCTGCTTCCCTTCAAACAGACGGTAGGCCATAGCTAGTTGATGCCTCTCTGAACAGCTGATCTAGCAGAAGTTCAAAAAAGAAATTAAAGCAATCTATCTTATCTTGTGTTTTTTACTAGATAAGAGGAGCTAACTTTCACATTAAATACATAAAGACTGTGTATTCCTTTCTGCCAGCAGTCAGATACACACACACACACACACACACACACACACACACACAAAAGGGGGAAACAGTTGGGTGCCTGGGAACTGGGAGGTCCCACTGCTTCCACTGGTATGTGGTATGTTTGACAATGAGGGTTTTAAAGGGACAGTTCCAAAACTATTCTTCTTTATGAAATGTGGCATCTGTTTTTAACTTTTTTTACGTAGCATAATTGGTACAACAATGTTATGTTTTGAATGAAATCTAGGTAATTAGGTTAATAAGCCCGACGGACCCGGTACCGGGT